>CAVLJG010000121.1:5204686-5223061 GCA_963669975.1 Acanthoscelides obtectus | reverse complement strand
GAAGTGGTGCAAGGGTAATGAATAGGAACGATAAATTGACGCTGTCAGAAACACATCAACGTTGTTTTGCTGTGAATCCTATTTTGATGTAAGCAGCTATTTAGCTAATCATTATTAGTCTTAGGACTGTATGAATCGCATGATAAGGTAAAGAATCAAATGGTTTAAAGGAGAACAGAAATAGATTTGATTATTACTTTCATCTCGAGATAATGTGAGATTTTATAGTGATCATCTTGTGGCTGCAGGGGAACACTGTTCAAACGCATAGGCGTCGGTCAAGTGTGGGCTTAATGTGTAATCATCTGAGAGGCTCACTTTAAACGATCACATATCAGATATTGGTATCATCTGCATCACGGTTGATGGGTTATTGTGTACGTAACTGGTCCGGTTTCTCTAATGTGGACTGTTTAAGAATATTGTATTTTTCATTTATCAGGACTAAGTTAGAGTATGCGTCCTTAGTGCAGTTGGTAGATACCAGAGAGAGGATTTGATCATGATGTTTTATTAGAGTTTTTTGGCATTGAATCACTAAGGAATCGTCGTGACGCTCGAGCTCTCACTTTCCTTTATAAGTTAATGAATAATCATTTGATTGTGGGTTCCTACTGAGTAAGATTAATTTTCGTGCTCCCAGATTAGTTGGTCGGCATAATCACATATTTTACTGTGATACACCACGGACGAATATTTTATGCAGATCCCCAGTAATGGTAATGTGTACCTTATTCAATTCAATCTGTAACAGAGCTGATGTATTTCATGACAGTCTTAATAAAATATTAAACATTTACAGGGAGCAATTGAGATAAAATCGTTTTGTTGATGGTGTCATGTATTTGTTATTCTTCAATTGGAGCACTTTATATGTTTTTTTATTCTCTTTGTTTTTAGAAGTGTTTAATTGTTGTTATTATGTGTTCATTCCGATCACTGATGCTTTCTATTTTCTTTTTTTTGTTATTATTTTCTGATTCATTGTCTATATATATAGATATATATACGTAGATATGTAATATGTATATGTATGTGTATATGTATATATGTGTGTGTTACATGTATATATGGTACCATTTTGTTTTGATTTCACTAATTTCCTGTGATTTTATTATATGATTATTATTACTACCCTACCAGTCTACGCCAAATTAAGTCTTGTCAGCTTGAGCGCTAAGTGTATGTATGCCGTCGTGTCGTCCGACCGCTCACTACGACGTGCGCGTTCCGTCATGTACGTCACTACCGAACATCGACGCGCGAGGCCGAAAGGCTACAGCAGCCAACACAGAAAATGCCATACTTCCTTAAATTTTAATTTTTGGAATAATTCTTTCAGATTTGTCAAAGATACTAGTTATATTAGCATGCAAGTAACACAGACAGTAGTTCGACTATAGGAAACTTTCTAATTGTGGTGCTAGACGATTTCAGGACGTGATACTTCTTGCACAATTTGCAAAGAGCGGCACACGCCTACTACTAGAACTCAATTTTGGCCTCGAAGAATGCAATGAAAATAAATAAGCTTGGTTCCTTCTAGTATATTCGAATTCGTTTTAGTGGAACCACGTATTCGTCGAGGTTAGAACGTGTGAAGCACAAGGCAGTGATATTATTTATTTTTTGTGAAATTATTACCGTTATATTCACCACAGTCCATTTGTGTTGAAGAACTTTCATCATTTTATGCTGTGAAAGAACTGCTTCTCAGTTTTTATTCCCTCAATCAAAGGTTAAGATTGAGATATAACTGTTGGACTTCAAAGGAAATGGAGTAGGTGAATCTACGGTAATATACGACAAAAATTGTAGATAGCTCCCTTTAAACTACATCGATTTAGAGTAAATTTTTTTTTAAGTTAATATTAAGCCACGATATGTGAAAAAGTAATATCACAAATGCCGACCGAAGAGCATTAAGAAGAATAATGGTGAAAAACAGGCGAGCCAATTATTTACAATTAAGTGCTCTGTGGAGTGACGCTGTTGGAAGGAGAATTTCGAGGTCCACAAGGTAAATTTTCTTATAAAAAAAAGTGAAGTAAATACCCTAAAGTTGCACAACTTGTTTATGGCCAAAGAAAATCCACTATTATCTTCACTGAAAAGAAAAAAATCGGCTTAGATGGGCTGAAGAACATAGACAATAGACACCTCAACATGTGTGCAATACAATGGAGTGATGAGGCCCGATTCGAAGTTTGTGTTGGTGACAGTCGCGGTAGATTTATTTGCAAAAAATTAAGCATCCATGTTGACTGCTGAAGAGAAAAGAGAAATTCCAGCATCCATTATGGTCTGGGGCAGTAGTCATCAAAAGGAGTAGGAAAACTTCATTTTATTGATGGAAATGTGGATACAAACAAATATTTGGCAATTTTAGAAGAATTTGTGTTTCACTTTTGAAATGGGTTTCTAGCAGTCCAGATCTGTCACTATTGAAACTTTGTGGCACGAGATGAAAAGAATCTACGACAACATCTTGCTCGTACAATCACCGAACTGAGACAAAAGCTTCAAGAAATATGGATTGTTTTACACCAAATTTTTTGCCAAAACTTGGTTAACACTATGCCCCAAAGAATTTCAGCCGTAATAAAAAATAAAGGTGATGTTACCCAATGGTAATCTTTCAATTGTTGCTTTGTTAACTTCGCACATTTATTCGCACATTGTTTATTTGTTCAGATGTTCTATTAGTTATAGGTCTAAGTGATTTCAAATATGTATTTTTTACGACTAGAGTGTATCTAAAATGTTTTGAGAATATAGATTGTTTTAGAAGTAAATGGTTTCGTCGTGTTTAGTTTATAAAGGCATATTTTGGTACAAATCTTGAAGTGGGCCAACTGAAGCGGGAAGGGGCTCGTATTATTACATGGAAACTCCGGCAGCATGCCAATATCCAACTTAAGAACTCAATCATTTTGGACATTGCATTCCAAATTACTGCATTTTGTTGTCTGAGGCGGAAGCCACAGATCAAATGAAATATATTACAAAAGAAGAATTATTAGAACTATAACCTTTTTGAGAATATAAAGCATCATTGCAGAGAGTTTCTCAAACAAATGGGTACTTGTATAAATACCAAGTACTCCTTGTATATTCATAGTAGCGTAAGCTGCCAGAGGAAATTAATAAAGATGTTCACTCTAGCAGTGATATCATTAGTATCGCCGCATTAATTTCAGCAAGTCACAAACTTACTTCGTTGACCAAGATGCTTCTATCAAACAAAAAACAAGGCGGTAAATACATACATGCGCAAAATATATGGGAATTACTGTTATCAAATCAGTTTTTACTCACTAGATTATTATATTTTGATTCGTATTTTTTACTTCCTCGCCGTTGGCGTACGTCTGTCAACTCCGAATGCTGAGGGATAACTGAGTGATGGTGCAAGTGCATTTTATTTATAAGGGACTAACTTGAGTCGAATATAATCCTTTATGAATTGATAACAGTGTTCGACCTTAGCATAAGGACCCTTGCGATTGAGAAAGTCGCTGAACAGGGCATTAACCTTTCATCACCATTTTTTTGCTTTTATTACTTGATTGTTATTTAAAATCTCAATATACGCAATACTGGCATTGTTAAGCCGAAAAAAATACACTATCAAGAAGTGCAAAATGTGCTATTCTTACTTTTTACCATTCATAAAGACATCTCAAAGCTCGCCTGTTATTAAGGAAATGCCCCGCTCTAGGTTAGTAAATAAAAGACCAATGCAGACCAATATTTCGTAACCACTGGGCCAGACAAATGTTTAAACTGGTATATTTTATGGTGTCCAAGCCCAAGTCCAAGTTCGTCCGCCTACATTTCCTGGAATTCCACCGGTTCCGAAAAAGGCGAAATCGAGCCACACGACCGATATATTGCGTCAGCCGTTTCTGTTCGAAAAGTTTCGTCATCCTACCTCGCACAGTCGTTGCACAGTCCGAAAAACTGCATACACCTATATTGTCGGCGCTATAGTGCAGTCATTGTTATCGATGAACGCCAAGCGTATCGGAACGATAAGCTTTTCAATATCACGCTGAAAAATTCCCGTCACAATCAGGGACGTGGCAAACCGCTGTATCAGCCGCTTCCAAATTGGAAGTGTAGCTACTGAAGCGTTTTTAAATTAAAAGCTATTAAATTATTTTCGTGTTACACAACTATGAATATCAGACCTGATGCTGCCATCAGAGACAGAAATAAACAACATGAGTAAGTACAGTAAGTAGAACCCCTATTATCCGAAATAATGTGGACCCAAGTGCTTTCGGATAATCGAAATTTTGGGTAAAAACAGAAATAAATATTTAGACTCATAATGCTTTTATTGAAAAAGTAAATGCGTGTGTTAAGTGAGTCCGAGCCCCTTCCCACTTCAGTTGGCCCACTTCAAGATTTGTACCAAAATATGCCTTTATAACTAAACATGACGAACTATTTACTTCTAAAACAATTTATTTTCTCAAAAACATTTTAGATACACTCTAATCGTAAAAAATACATATTTGAAATCACTTAGACCTATAACTAATAAGAACATCTGAACAATAAACAATGTGCGAATAAATGCGCGAAGTTAACAAAGCAACAATTGAAAGATTACCATTGGGTAACATCACCTTTATTTTTTATTACGGTTGAAATTCTTTGGCATAGTGTTAACCAAATTTTGGCAAAAATTTGGTGTAAACAATCCCATATTTCTTGAAGCTTTTGTCTCAGTTCGGTGATTGTACGAGCAGGATGTTGTCGTAGAACCTTTTCATCTCGTGCCACTAAGTTTCAATAGGTGACAGATGTCTGTACTGCTAGAAACCCATTTCAAAAGCGGTACATTATTTTCTTCCATCCATTTTATAGCCTTTTTTGAGCTATGGCACTCTGCATCATCTTCCTGAAACAAAATCTTGGCCGGATGTCAAACATTCTTCCATCACTGGTAAAAGCGATTCTTCTGAAATTGACAAATATTTGTTTGTATCCACATGTCCATCAATAAATGAAGTTTTCATACTCCTTTTGATGACATACTGCCCCCAGACCATAATGGATGCTGGAAATTTCACTTTTCTCTTCAGACAGTCAACATGGAATGCTTAATTTTTTCGCGAATAACTCTACTGCGACTGTCACCAACACAAACTTCGAATCGGGCCTCATCATTCCAGTGTATTGCACACCATTGTTGAGGTGTCCATTGTCTATGTTCTTTAGCCCATGTAAGCCGATTTTTCTTTTGCAGTGGAGTTAATAGTGGCTTTTCTTTGGCCTATAAACAGGTTGTGCAACTTTAGGGTTTTTACTTCACTTTTTTATAAGAAAACTTATCTTGCAAGTGCTAAATGCCAGTTTGTGGCCTCTCTATGAGTTGTGGACCTCAAATTCTCCTTCCAACAGCGTCACTCCACAGAGCACTTAATTGTAAATAATTGGCACGCCTGTTTTCCACGATTATCCTTCTTAATGCTCTTCGGTCGGCATTTGTGATATTACTTTTTTCACATATCGCTTAATATTAACTGAACCAGTTACGTTATATCTTCTAACAATATTTCTCATACTGTACAAAAATTTAATTATCAGTAACCGAATTTTCTCACTAATAACCTTTCCTCTACCCATTTTGAAAACCTTAACTAGCCAAAACTATTTTAAACGTATTCTGACAGCTGTGATTAATAAAAACAATTGTCATGGCTTTTATTTTTCACAGCCACCTATGCGTTATAGACTTATTTTGCATTGAATTAAAAATAGGTTGATATGCTGTAATTGCAACATGTGTTATTTTTATGTTGCAAATTTTATTAGAGAGCCATAAAGTTGGTGTTTTCTAATATATATTATCAAAATATTCATTGTTAATATTTTAAACCTATACCCTGCTACATTTTTATTATTTGTGTTTGATAAGAAAAAAACTAAGATTTCAATAGTTGGGCCAACTGAAGTGGGAAGGGGCTCGTATATACCTATATAAAGTTACGTAAAACATAAACATGTGGATACAAACATACACATTTACGAGTATTTAGTAACAAAGGAAGTAATTTTTAACTGTACAACGTTTTGCATTGTTCCTATTTTTGGCAGCAATATCCCACCAACGTTTGATAAGTAGCACATCAGCTGCTGCCGCATTTTCTTGTTGTTCGACGTAAGTCAACGCCTTTTGTAGAGCTTCTAATTCCTCAGAATGTGATATTTTGGCAGAGATTTTTGTCTCATTGTGACTAGCATCACTTAAAACTGTCTCATCGCCATTGTTACAAACAGTTTTTATTAGCTCTGTATCAGTTAATTCTTCCACCAATTCATCACCATTAATCCACTCACTAACCTCTGCTTGGGTAAGATTTTCCTGCTATTTTTACGACGAGCTCATGTAAATTTTCGTTGTTATTCTTATAGTCTGCGCAAGGTTCCATTTCTTGCTTAATTATTGTCGACCAAGATTTTTGTTAAGCAGAATTTTTTACTTTACATGGCTCCATGCTTCTGCTATCCATATGCCACATTCTTGAGGTTGATCTCTTTTAAACAATCAACGAAGTTACAACCATTATCAATTTGATCTAAAATTTGCTCTAATAACAAACGTCTGTAATTGCGTTTTAAATTTTCATTGGCTTAATTAGTGACGTTACATTATGAGGCAAAAACATCACTCGTATTTCTCCACTTTTAAGTTGCTGCTCACTTCATTCAAATATCGTTTTGTCTTGGGAACAAAATGATTGTAAAACCAGTCCTTAAATAGAGCGGCATCCATTCAGGCATTTTTATACCAGACTGGAAGAGCGTTGGAACTGCTGATTTTCCGATTAACAACAAAGTTTGTGTGTAGATTCTTGTTTTGGAGCTAAGCTTTTCACCGGTAATATTTTATATTTTAGTCCCGTTTCGTAGCATTTCTAAATTTGTTCTAGATTTAAACCATACAGCTTCATGAATTCTTTAAAATGTTCTCCCAATTTGAATGCAGCGGACTTATCGGACCGTGTCGTTTTTTCCATTTATGCAGCCAACCACCACTGGCTGTAAAGTTATCAGCCGGCTCACTAACTGGAAATTCTTCACTTAAGGCGGCTCCGAAGCAGTGAGTTTCAAGCCATTTACAAGGGTTCAGCTGCTTCAAAACTGACACTCCATTTTTCAATGAAATTCATGCAGTATGTTGAGAAGATAATTGCTCAGGGTGCTATAGGTGCCCTTTTTGAAATTTTGTTTTTGCACAAGTTTTATGATGGGTTGAATTGCGCAGTTTTTCTGTTCAACTTCGCGATTTTTTTTAAAAAAACCTAGTGAAAAAATGAAAAAGTGGCACTATAGCACCCTGTGGGGTTTTGTTTTCAGCACACTGTGAAAATTTCATCCAAAAATATCAAAAAATAAAGCGTCAATTCCGAAGCGCGCAAACCTCTACAAATCGTATTTTTGACGAATTTTGTCTACTGTTTCGTGCTGCCAACACAAGCGTTGCGGCGCAATGGACGGACTAAGAAAGGACGTATTCAGATAATTTGGTGGCCCTATTTCATATAATATCTCGTAGATAACTCGTTCTGCAAATAGGTACTCATAATCGCGATCGCTGATACTCCTCGATTTTAAAGCCGTTTTACTTCCCACGCCATTGGCGAGGAAGTATTGTAATCGCGAAAAATTTCTAAAATGAGATGTTATGTTTTTTAAGTCATATGGCATCTACATCACGAAAAACTGTATCACTTATCATCAACTTGGAAATTACCGCTCGGATATTTATAAAATTTCCATACTGCCAAAGCTTTGTAGTTCTACTCCACTGGCAACGGTGCTATAGACAAAAAAGAAAAAGTAACAATTGCTGAAATTCATTTTTTGACGTTTCAGGGGTTCCTAATCATTGACATAAAAAATTGTACTGCTTAAAAGCAGGGCGAGGGGTTGAAATCAGTGAAACACGTTATTAAGAATCTTTTGATTCCAGTGATTACAGGAAATTTAAGTAACGAAAATCCGACGAATAATGTGCTCACGATTTGAAAAAAATTGGTATCTGCTCTATAGGTTTGACACCAAGAGCCAACAGATCTGCAACTAACCGACAGTAGGGAAGAATAAATTCGGATATCACTCCAGTCAAGTATAGGGGAATTTAGCGTGGAACTTTAAAATGATCGATATGAGTAGATGTCTTATGGGGATTCGGTCTCAAAACTTCCAAAATCCGCCACCAGAGGCGCTGGCGTCGCGCGCCATTGACAGGTTGTTGGACGGAATCTGTAATCATGAGTTGGGGATTCCGCCGCTAGATGGCGCTGTCAAACCAAACGGAATCTGTGTGTCATTGGACACCTGTCATGCGTCATTGGGCATCTCACGCATAGATGGCGTTACACGTCATCTGTCATACGTCATTGGACACCTGTCATTGATGGGTTGGGCATCTCGCGCATAGATGGCGCCGATTGTTTTGGCGCTGTACAAACCAAACGGAATCTATGTGTCATTGGACAGCTGCCATTGATGGGTTGGGCATCTCGCGCATAGATGGCGCCGATGTCGCACCTGTCTGGTGTTGGCGTGGATTACGGGGGGCAACGTGTATACAGGGGTGCATCGAAAAATAGCGGATCGATGGACCGACGGTATATCGTTAAATCGTATATAGCAAGGCGTGACCTAAATAGCGTGGTGGGCTCCTCTGGTCGGTCGGTCGGTCAGAATGTCTCATAACCTGTATACGATGTACTGTTATTATTATACAGGATGATACCGTTCAAAATGGAAATAGTATAGACATTCTGACAATTATTTCGCAAACCAGAGGTATTTTCAATAAAACTACAATAATACGTTTAATATTTTATTGAAAATAGAAAAAAACTACATAGGTAATATGATATTTGAAAACCAGTGGCGTAGACGTTCAACATTTCTCTGGGTACAGGAAAATTGTCCGTTGGTGTGGCATGGATTGGAATCAGCAACAAAGTTTCCAGTAGCACACGGTGTACCATCATACTTGCAAACATCAATAATGTTGGGAAAAACACCAAAAATGTGACATTTCTTGAGTAAAAAGTTTGCTTTCTGTTCTCCACGAACGTAGACATAGTCAGCCGCATATATCACCTTATTTTTAATTATTTCATTTAACTTGGAATATTTAACGTCGCCGGAAGAATATTTAAGCCCATGGAAATTCTTCTCCAAGTAAGCGACAGTTTTCTTGTCTTTAGTATTTAATGTAGAAAAAGGTTGCGGAGGTGTAAAGATGTAATGACTTTTCTTGAAACCAATTTCGATACATAGTTCTTTAGGTACGAATAATCCGTCAACTGTAAAGCCTTGAATGTCAACAAACGCGATCCTCATGATGTCTGATGCGGAACTGAGAGTCCTTCGTTGCTTACGAGATGGTTTTAATAACTTCGGTGAGGGGGAAGTACTCGATTAAGCAGTCATGTATAATGATGCAGTAGGCCTTGGTGTTGGTTGGAAAGCCAGTATCGGCTTCGATATCCAATCTAACATCAACAGTTGATGATTTCATGGTTTCCTCTTGTTTGGAACAGTCAATAACAAACAAAGCGCGATTTTTAAAAGCGGTATAATCTAAAAGACATCTCTTCAGAGGAGAAGAAGAAGTTGTATAGCTGGTTTGAAAGTCGCTATAGTTGAAATGAGCTTCAGTAAAGTGATTGTTTGCAAAGTCCAATTGCATACGTTCGTTGGATAGTATTCACCATTTAAAGATACTCGAATACTAGCAGCATTCAGTGATCAAACAGGGTAGGGTCTGAGGTTGCGACGTCACGTTACCGGTTTGGAAACATACTATAATGAAACGTGGTCTTTCGATTGCGGTGCTAGTTTTACTGACCATATTTCTCTTCTCGCATCTGCGGTAATTGCAGGCAGTTCATTCAGATCCCATTTTCTAAACGGTATAAGTATCGGCTTATCAGTTTGAATAGCTTTCAAAAGTTGTTCTTTCACATCATCACTCGGGTAATATGTTTGATTTTCAGTTCCATGCTTTCAATAGTTATTTTCGCTGTCGTCGTCGTTCAGTTTTTTCCTTGATAATGATACAATCGTTATCGTTTCTAGCTCTCACAAATCTGAGAGTTTGTCTGCCACACGTAATCATATGGATAATCATTGAAAATGTTGAAAATATGTTTAAGCGGCTATTAGCAAGCTAAAAGACTTGTTATGTGTTGACGCCATTATAGGTGTTGAAGGATAGTTCCATCCAGCTATAGCCATATGATTTGAGTCTTCCTCACTGTAACATACGTAAGCTCGACAGTACTTACAATACCAGGATCACGTACTGTTTCAACTTCTCTAGCGGATTCACTGTAAGTGCAAGAGTCAAATAGGAAGGCACCAAGTTTGGAGCTAAAGATACATCTCCTGCTCCTCCTCCTCCAGTTATTTCAACTTTTCCTTTGATAGATAGAAGGGAAGCGTTCATTGCAAAGAACGAATCTACTTGATTGATGCTAAATTCCACAACATCATTACAATTAAATGACTTGATGAACGGCGGTATAAGATCTATACTCAGCCTTGCGAATAGATTCATCGAATGTGGAGATCGATATAGATCAAACATCGGAGAAGTATGTGATTGCTGCTGCTGCTGCCTCCTCAGTTTTTCTCTTTTGTACATGATTCTTGTTGTTGTTGACATGATATCCAAGTGAGCGTAGAAACAGGATATTTGATGTAGTTAGTAGTAGATGTCGTCGCTTAGGTGCTTGGGGTAATACTGAAGTGCCTTGGAAGCACCACTATGTCTTATAATCACTAATCCCATCTGCGCTTCGCTCTCAACTCCAACACAAGAGTACTAGTTTTCAACCTTGAAAGTTCAGGGACGACCGTCTTGATCTAAAGCCAACACTGTGATGGTTGGTTATTTCTTGTTTCGGTATAAACAGGTAGATATAGTAAATTTACAGGTGTTCGACTATAGCGTATCCAGGAATCGGCTGTCACAGCCAATTCGTAGATCGTGTGTGCAGGCGTGTCTCCGTCAAAGGCTCCCGACGTAATGTTGCATCAAAGTGTATGGTTGATACTTTTATTATGTTTACAGGTAAATCAGAAGAATGCTTTTGACCAGGATTAAGAACTTTTTTCGAGAATCCCAATAGATGTCCAAGATTATCGGTTCTGTAAAAACTATTTATAATACTTGCTAAAGATTTCACATTGCAGTGTATTATTGTTAGGTTTAGAGAAAAATAATCATCCGGAGGAGCAACTTCATTTTCAAGATTCATTTGCGTTCGTATAAATGTTTCTATGTCTGTAATTTCATAACAACCTGTCGGAAACTCGATGACTTTTAATTGACCACCCACCACCTATCCGGTCGATATAATAAAATTTATCTCCTTTTTCAATATTCGGTATGGAATTGTATGAAGTAAAAGACCTAAGCGCCAATTCATAATCTTTTTTCGGATCCAACACTATCGGTGTTGAAGGACGAAATGAAAATATATGAGTAGTGCTATTGACTCTCAACAACTGCGACATGATGAATGAAAAAATATAGCTGTGTACTAAGCATTTATTCAAGTTTTTTTTTTGTTTATTTTCGAATGGATAATTTACAGAAATAACAATTTGCTTGAGCAGTAGCCGGTCCATCCCAATGTGTTGCCCAATCAGGTCTGTTGTAGTGAACATAGCATGGAAGTCGTATTTGAAGATCAAAATTGGATGTGTATTCTGCAGGCAGTTTGTGCCATATACTCAATAATTCTGCAGGTCTCACATTGCTTATTAAATATTCCAGCGGCGGAATATTCTTCTCAAACTCTTCTAATGTAAATTCCGATAATGTTTTATTATCCATCGTTGTTGTTGTTGTTATTGTTTAGAATTTTCAAACACAATTGTCGCAATTAAACTTGATTATAAGTTTGTTAAGATCGTTGTTGTAGAAAATTTTAGCGTTTTTCAGATATCGAACAAGTTCCTGTGGAGGCTTTTCAGGTTACCAAATGAATCGAAATACTCAACGTTGTTGTTTATCTTTTTTAAGCTAAACCCAATGAGTTCCGTTGTTTTGTGAAATATCTAAGTTCAACGACGGCGCATTCTCTTTTACGTGGACCGTCTCGTGGTAAAGTGTCCGCATGAAGACACCTCGGAAATGAGGTATGTTCAAGAGCTTCGCATATTGCTTTATTTCATAATCATAAAGCGCTTTCTTGGGTAGCTTGATGTTTAGTTTTTTGACTTTTTTTTTGAGGTACAACCCATAACCACCTTTAGCATTTTTCTCAAATACAATCCTTTGCCCAAGACTCCCTAGCTTTGTTATGGCGATGGTCTTCCTCCAATTTCTTTTGTGCATTCTTGGCATCAACGACCGTTTTGGCCACACCTGCAGCTCCCCCTGCGAGCGCCCCCAAGGCACTTAATCCGGCGAAAAGGGGGATCAAGGGTAGGAATCCCCCAGATTTCCTTCGATCGGAATTATTCTCGGTAGTCGAACTTTATGTTTTCCACCTGCACTCTTCACCGCTAATCTTGCCGCTTTAAGAGCAACCAATGCAGACTTTTTTAATGTCGTGGTGGTGGGAGCATTTTTCTTCAAGGACTTTGTGATTTTCGTGAGAACACCTCGTCGAAAAGATGATTTCTTCTGCCCCATACCCAATTTTCGCTTAACTTTCATTGCGGTGGTTGTTAGCCAAGCTGCAGTCTTTTCTCCTAGTGAAGCGTCAGGTGCTTTTACACGTTCCCAGGCTCGGTTCTCAAGAATCCAATCAGCTTTGTGTCTGTCTTTCAAATTTTTGTATAAGGCGTATGCAATATCGTGGTCTCTTGCAGCACGATCCAATGTGGTTCTTTCCAGGATCTCCTCGTGCTAACCTCTTTCTTTAATTTAGTCCCCGCTGAAAATATACATATACATGTGTGAGAATGAAAAAAAAAAATATCCTAATCTGTCGCACACTTACGTCCAGGAACTGATACGAAGGTACGTGGAGTTCTATCGGAAGATATTTAATCAGAGAGTTTACAAACAACCTTCACCCTTGTACGTTAACATGAGAACTGTTGATGATGCGTTAGCAATATCTACATATATACTTTTACACATTCCTTATTCGAACGCACACGATGAAGGTTGTTCAACAAGAGCAGTCATTACCCATTGATAACTGGATTTTACAGCAAAAACTCAACATAGTAAACATGGTAATTGTTACCGAATTCGTTTCGCCGCTATCATCTGCGGACCAAGCGGATGTGGAAAAACGAACGTAATGCTGGCGCTGCTTTTCCATCCAAACGGTGCTAAGTTTAAAAATGTTTACGTTTTATTCAATTCGTTGTATCAACCAAAGTATCAATACTGCTATCAAGAAGTGATTTCCGGCCTGCTAAGGGTGTTGGCTATTTCCCATTTAAAGGATAACGAGGAAATTATAAGTCCAAGTAAGGCTAAAAATAGCTCTATATTTATATTTGACGACGTGTCGTGTGACGGTCAGCAGAAAATTCGAGATTATTACTCCCTGTGGTCGGGTCAGTAGAAGATATCGATCTGCATATCTCTGCCAACATACTCTAAAATTCCAAAACAGCTCATACGAGACAACTGTAACATTATAAGTACTATTTAAGCAGGATGAAATTAATCTAAAACATATATTGATGAGCATGTATCGTCCATGATGTTTACTTTTGATGAATTCAAAAAGATGTGTTCGGAATGTTGGGCAGAAAAGTACGGTACGTTAGTTATTGTTTAAGACTTTCCTCTAATTATGGTCGATACAGAGTAGGATTTGATAAGTACATAAATTGGTAGGCTGTATCATGTACGCCAGCATTCAGTAACATGATGTCAAAGGACCAAGTTGCCGTTGCTAGTCATAAAAGAAAGATCCAGAACTTGCTCGAGCTATTACGTAAAAAGTATCTTTACTTTAAAGTTAGGTCGAACTGCAGAAGATGAATCTATTAGAAAACTTTTCAAACCAATATCTGAACCTCTTAAGCAAATAGCTAAGACTCAGCAGCATCCTTCATTTATATTTAAAAAGAGGAAAAAATGAAACAGGATGATGATGATGATGATGATGTATTCACACAGAACCCAAACTATCTCAATTTAGAAGACGTGGCTTCAACTGATGAACAAGGTAATATACCGCCGAGACCTGAAACACCACCACTACCTGAAGAAATGCGTCCTGCTGATTTTTCACAAGAAGCAATAGAAGAATACTTAGATCAATATCCCCCAATAAGCCATAATTATTTACAAGATTTTTGGACACAAAACGATAAAATTGATAAAAATTATGGACCTATATATACCGACAACATTGGTTGGATGTTAGGTAAACGCCGAATTAAATTTGATAGAGCGACTGGCCAAATACAGATATTACCTGAGGGGACAAACTTAGCAGGTACATGGTTTCGTGGCACACCTGGGCTGTATCAACTTTTATTCTATAATGACCCAAACTATGCAGATGCAGATTTACAACCCTATAAAAATCTATTGCAAAGTACCGGTGTTCATTTAGATTCGCTTGGACGCCTAAAAGGTTCGACAGGATTTAAATATAATCACATTATTAAGCCTCTCTTTAAAGATGTGCAGAAAATAAAGGTACAATTGTCACACGATCAACATCTACAAAAATACGTAGTCCACTTAGTCGATCATTAACAAGATCCACTCCCTCAACAACAACAACAACACAACATCATCAACATCAAAACCGCCACAGGAAAAGGTATCGGTGATTACTTGACATACAACGAGGAACCAATCGAATACGTGTACTGGGATGATCCCAATGAATTAATCGATCGACTTAAACTCCTTATGGCATCTCAGGAAGCTGGCAATACGTCGCATGATAATGAAATAGTAGCCATCCTCAACGAGCTAAAAGAAGCTAATATAATACAGTAATCTAGTTCCTTGGTCTTTCATTTACACGATGAGTCTTGATAAATTCGGACGTCGCTTTGATAAACAAAGACACTTCCGTATATGCGTACACCGCCAAAGTTAACACTACCCCATACTTCTGATGGAAATGTTGACTTCAAGAACGTAAAGTTGTGTAATATAAAAGATCCCACAGATAATTCAGATGCGGCAACTAAAAATACGTAGATACTTCAGTGATTGATTTAAAAAAAATAACAGCAAAACAGATCAAATAACAGAGTTTATTTCGAGAAATCCGCCTACTTCTGGTAAACATATGGCACAAAAAAATATGTAGATGACTCTATTGCAAATATAACAACAAGAATAGAACAGGAGTTGGCTACAATTAAGTCTCATACCGATTTGACTCCAATACGGAAAAATATCATTGAATGAATTACAACTTTTGCAAGGACGCACATCATATATATCATTGAAAACATTCGATCTTGCTAAGCGTATAAAGCCGATGGAACAACAATTTAAAGCGTTAAAACATGATGACGTACGCCAAGGAGAAGCTACAACTAGTTAACGAGCTGCACAAGCCTGCTCGAAAAAATTATCTAAGACGACGTACCATCATTAAAGGCTTAGACGATTTATGGCAGACGGACTTGGCTGAAATGCGACCTTATGCTCATCAAAATAAAATTTCAAATTAATTCTCGTCGTAATCGATTCTTTTTCCAAGTTTATGTGGACTAGACCGTTAAAAAGACAAAGACGGGTGAGGAGATAACTCGTGCGTTTTCGGATATCCTCGCACATACGGACGTACGCCGAAAAATCTACAATCTGATCAAGGGTAAAGAATTTTACAATAGTAAATTTCAAACTTTAATGAAGAAGCATGATATTAATCATTATTACATATAGCATCAAGAAAGCGGCCATTGCTGAAAGAGCCATAAGGACGTTGAAAAATAAACTTTACAAATACTTTAGCTTAATGGGATCGTAATAAATGGATTGATATATTACAAAGCATTACCAATGAATACAATGGAACACGTCATCAAACCATCGGATGTAAACCATCACAAATTAATAAATCCACGAAAATGTATCTTAAATCGAAAATATACTCATTTAAAAATCGCGGGCCCGCGTAAGTTTAAAGTTGGTGACATTGTACGCATCAGCAAAACCAAAATGCTATTCGACAAGGGATACGTTCCAAGCTGGACAACGGAATTATTTAAAGTTACTAAAATTAATATTACCAACCCTGCAACGTACATGCTCGAAGATATCCAGATGTTTATTGTAGTGAAAAAGTTTTACGTCGTAAAGGTAAAAAAATGTACGTCAAATGGCTTGGCCTTGATGCAAAACATAATAGTTGGATTGACAATGATGCGATCGTCTAGGTGTATGGGGTGGGGGGGGTTTCTGCTAAAAGTGAGTTCTCAGTCGGTTGCAGTCAGTCAGTCAGTCAGTCAGGCAGCTAGTAAAAAAAAAAAAAATGGATACCAGTGGTAGTGGTTCAAGTTGCAGCGAGTTTGACCTCACCACCAGCAGCTCACACGAATCATCTGTAAACTACGACCGTGAGCTGGATGCTATTCTGGAAAGGTACGAAGAAGCGGCCAAGAACGAGGACCATTATCTGCTGTACACGCAGTTTCCAAATGGATCATACCAAATTGGATGCGGTCTAAGCCCAGCGAGATCATTTACTCCTGCTGTAATTGTGTGGAACTCATCACGGTTGAAACTATCTTTCAGTTCCTATGAGTGGGAACAATTAATCACCCAGCTCAATGTGGTAACGGTGAAGGAGACGGAGGAGCAGGAGGAGGAGAAGAACCTTCCTGACAAGTATGATCCTGTCGAAATCGAGTGCGGTGACTATTGCAGAATTCGACGACTAATCTATGATAGTACGAAAATTCTCGAAATAACCAAGCACAAACATTAGTTTCTACCTCTCAGAAATGGACGTGAACGCTCTTTAGAAGCAAATAATGAACTTTTAGTACCGTATATGTCTATGCTAGAAACTGTTGAATTTCCAAGCTATTATTATAATGCGCTTAAGATTGTTCGAGCTAGTTTTAATGATAAAAATTATACGTTTTCAGATGCTATTCAAAAATTGTATACATTTAAGCTCGTAGGCTGTACTTTACAACATATAGCGTTAGGACAACATATATTTTCTATAGACATAGGATCGCTAATGATCTTGAACGATTTTAATAAAGTTTTTGTAAAAATGCATATCTGTCGTTTCATTATGATATACGTCACGTAACGTGACACGTGACGTGACGTGACACGTGACGTACGTGACGTGACACGTGACGCACGTGACGTGACACGTGACGCACGTGACGTGATACGTGACGCACGTGACGTGATACGTGACGCACGTGACGTGCACACTTTGTTCAAAAATACCAAAAAGATGTCTTGATAGCCCGAAGAACCGCGCCACAACATCAGAAGTAATGTTAGTATTATGTGTGGCGTGTTTTTTTTTTTTGTTTTGAACACGCTAAGTTTTGAACTCCAACCACGCACTAACATTGCTTCTGATGTTGCACACCCTGACGACTCAAGCTATCAGGACATCTTGTTGTTGTTGTGAACTCTTCTTACTAGAAAAATCTAACGAAATCAATAAAACATTTTTTATAAATATTCATTTATTAAATTACTAATTCATACATGTTTGAAAAAAAAAATATATATATATATATATATATAGATATATATATATATATATATATAATGTTAGTACTACATACATGTTTGAAAAAAATATATATATATAAATGTTAGTACAATAGATAGAGAGAAACTGGAGGACGGATGAACGCTTTTTATATATTTTTTTGTAATTTGTTTGCTGTGATGTTTTTTTTTTAAACTCAATATCGCTGTCTACATCAGATTCATCAAATCGGATTCGGATGTTATTTCTAGACCTATCATGTAAGGCATCTCTGCAAGATTCCTGGTCTTTTAGTTCAAACACTACGCTTTTAAAGCAGCTGTGACACCAATTATACTTTTTTTGGTATACGTTCAAAATAAGTCATGTGCATCGTGAACCTCGTGAGAATGGTCATAGCAGGCAAATAAACGTTTATTTAAAGTTTTATGTATTTCTTTAAATTTAGATAAACAATTTTTACATACGTGTAGGTAATATTGGTCCAGCCAATATCCACTTGTCCATAGACAGTAACTAGAATAATCTTCAAAAACATAACCCCAATCTGATTTTCCTAATATAGTGTGAATTAAATTTGGATCTATTTCTTGTGACATCTAATAAAGTTTAATTCCTGTATATGAAGAATCAAGATCATTTTGGCTTCTTTAATCATAGCGTGCCATTTATATAAAGGAAATTGTTTCAC
>CAVLJG010000121.1:5182252-5204186 GCA_963669975.1 Acanthoscelides obtectus | reverse complement strand
TGTCTAGAAAAACCCCAAATTCGACAACCCCTCAATCCGTCATTTTGAAACTTGGAGTGCTAAATTTTGTATCAAAAACTTACACACCTCAGCTTTTACCTTATGTGTTAATTTTTTCGAATTTTCATTTTTGCTCATACAGGGTGGTCAAAAAGGCGAATTACACTATTTCTCAAAAATTCCAAATGCATCACCCTGTATATTTGTGCAAATTTGTATTCGATTTTTTATAAAAACCCCATAGAATGTTATATCAATCTTCTTCTTTTGAATTGGCTTATCCAGATATGCAATAAAATTTGAGGCATCCTATTTAAAAAAAATCAGAACTTTGATGTGTATGTCAAAATTGGGACACCCTGTATAATTGCCAATTTTTAGAAATGTGCCCTGAAATGTCATGTATAACACGCCTTAAATAGATTTTCCCAAAATGTATTTGTTTATTAGTAATATTCCGTCCACACATGGATGGGCCAGCCTGTATATACAGGGTGTCCGCAAAGTTGGGGTTTTCCTTTTCAGAAACAATTACCCTTGAAATAACAAAGGTAATGTGTAGTGAAACGAGGGCGACCAAGTAAAAAAAATAAAGGAAAAAGTACTCACTCTCCAGTTAACGAGAAGGGCTAAGTACGTCTCTGCCTGAAATCATACCGCTCCAACAGAAAATGAAATCAGCTCATGCGCTACCGAGCACACGCCGGCGGTGGTGCAGACCAAACAAATAAGACGGCGTTGCCGCGTTTTCAGTTTTTAGGTAAACGTACTTTATAGGTATTGTTCGAAGTTATCGCCGTTTGATTCAAAAACACAGGTGCGTACACGACGTAGCCAAGCATCGGTGCAGGCTTTGAGAACGGAGTCCCTCCCCCGAATGAAAGCACCAGCTTGTTCAATTTCTGAGACGAAGTTCGTCAACCGTATGCACTTCAGTTCTGTACACTAAGAAAAAAATCACATGGTGTTAAGTCTGGAGATCGCCGAGGCCACGCTACGGGTGCATTACGTCCGATCCACCTATTCGTAAATAATTCATTCAAAAACTCACGCACTTCGCATCTAAAATGGGGCGGTGCACCATCGTGCAGAAACCACATTGATTGTCTTACACTTAATGGAACATCTTCTAACAAGGAAGGCAAAATGTTGCGTAATTGCGTGCGGATTTTCTACTGACCAAACATGAGTGTTGCGAAAGTTATTCACCCCATTACGCGTGAACGTAGATTCGTCTGTCACCAATATGCACTTCAAAAAGTCCGGATTATTGTCATGTTGATGCAACAACCACTCACAAAACCGCACTCTTGCTGGAAAATCGTCAGGTTGAAGGGCTTGTACACGTTGGACGTGAAACGGATACAGCCCCTCTTCACGCAGCGTTTGCCACACTTTAGTTTTTTACTTGCACTTCTCTAGTGCTTGTTGAGGGATTCTCGTCTACGCGATTCAGTAGTTCTTCCTCAACTTGCACCATTCGTGGTTGTCTAGGCCTCCCACTGTGCCTACCTCGAAATTCCTCCAAATGGCCCGTATCCCTGACTCTCTGGACCAGGTACACAAATCTGCGGGGCCTTGGATGATGTTGTCTAGGGAAACGATCTGCATACACTCGCGACGATTCTGTAGAACCAGAGGAGAGGGCTATCCGACTAATAGATAGATGACTCTTCTCTAATAGGCACTCTCGATCGTCGGCGATC
Source organism: Acanthoscelides obtectus (assembly GCA_963669975.1). Lineage (NCBI taxonomy): Eukaryota > Metazoa > Arthropoda > Insecta > Coleoptera > Chrysomelidae > Acanthoscelides > Acanthoscelides obtectus. The sequence goes on along the minus strand of CAVLJG010000121.1, from coordinate 5,202,480 downwards.
TAGCTCTCTTCTACCGCTACACCAACAGCCTTTGCTCCTCAGAGCACTCCTTCATGATGTCGCCGATCGTTGTGCCTGCCTGGCTTCGGTCTCCCATCCGAACCGTGCCGAACTTCGTACATCCAGAACCCAGAACTGACCGATAAGCCCGCTGAGGGTGTGGAGATTGCTGAACAATCTACAAGATGAAGCTTTTCCCAGTTCTTCTAACCTTAGGCAGTTCAAAAATCGGATTAATAACATTTCTTTGGGATCCTCATAGCAGCCGCGGTGTCCTGACATTTAGGCTTCTGCCTACGCGGCTGTTTCGGTATAAGAAAAAGTACCACTATTCGCTGGGTACGCGAGAGAGCACCACCTAGCAGATGCCGGACGGAAATAATTGTGTTTAACTCGTGCAATATAAAAATGAACGGATATCAGTGAAAATGATAGACATTTGATAACAAATGATGAGAGCGAAATATGCTGCTAGGCGGATAAGGTACATTTGTCTGTTATCTAGCAAACTCTAATGCTATGTGGTCCAGTATTTTCTTTTCTATATATAAAAATGTGATTTTTTGAGGCCGGAAGATGATTGGCTATCTTCAGGTAGACTACGTTAATGTTTTAGTCTTTTTGTGTATTGCCTGTAAACTATCCGGTAACATATGATTCCGGAATACATGAACGCTCAACTTATTGACTATTCTTTTAGAAGTTATAAACAGATCTCTCAAAGATAATTTTTTAAAACTCGACAATCCTATTATCTACCTAGCCTCATTACAATAAACTATTAAAATTATAACTGTTGCTTTGAATCTTCCCACATCCTATTTTGAGTCTGCATATAAAAAATAATACAAAAGAGTTTTCAGAATTATAGTGTTGGCTATTAAATTCTCATATGCATACTCATAATCGGATCAAACTAATCCTATTAATGGTACATCCCATTAAACGCAGTCATTCAGGATGCAGATCCAACGCCATTTTGTCATATTATCATATTGTTAGTATTTAATCTGGCCGTTTACATCAGAGCCGGTAAGAACTTTTTTGGTTCATTAATTTCATTCAACAAAAATTATTTTAGAATCTATTCATAAAAGTAGAAGATACTCATGATAACGAAAGAACAATAACCTCAGGCCTCACTTACTGCTAAAATTTTACTATTTAAAAAATAACGAGTGTCACAGGTATAGCAAAAAGACATTGCTCGAAAAATTATATATTAGACTATAACTTTTGTGTAAAATATTTTTCCTAAACGCTCCTACAAAAATGTACATGGAGGTCAATTTATAGAGGGATACCTTGTTTATAAGTGTCTGATGGAAGTTATGGCGAGCGGGAAGTGTCTGGTTGTGCTAAAAATTACTATGTTTTACAGAGCATACAGATAAAAATCAACCATCAGAACTGATGTTAGTTTTATTTTTAATTAACCTTTCGCACCTGATACTAGTAACACCCCTGTGATCTTGGACTAAATACTAGACACAAGAATATTGTGTCTTTCATAACTTGAAATTCCCTAGAAACAGATTTTTATCTTTCGTGGGCTAAGTATGGAATCAATCTACTCAAATTTATTTTAGCAATCAATGCCTTGCATCATTATCAGGTAGTACAAAAAATATACGCAATGAAGTATTTCAGCTAGATATGGATGGATACGGGTAACATCTGGCTAATAAAGTCTTATCGCAACTTTATTATTACGCAGATTTTCAGTATGATAATTAATCGATTATCGATTTAAAGCAATGCCAATCAGCAATCACTTTCTCCACGGCAGTTGACGGATGCATTAAATACATACGTTTCGCTTTCAACGTGACATTTTTTCAAAAACTTCATTTACATTCTTGTCACCGGGATTTCTCACGTTTCATTTTCGAAACAAGCAACTGTGAAACTAAGTCGTTTAAAACTTTTTTTAATTGAGTTTAAAGTTAATGATGGTCATTATCGCTTTGCTTATCACTGTGATTTCGATTGGTAACTTTTGTTGGATATTTCGATGTAATAAATAATTTGATAATTAGATGCCTCGGACTCGCACTAATTTTATGGGAGGTTTAATTACATGATTGTATCAGATTTATAGCAATTCGCTGATTTAAATGTTCAGTACAGAAGGCGGCAAATAATAATCTTACACCCAACACCTTGTAAAACAGGTCCTTATTAAGAGTAGTAACTACACAGTTACACACAAAAAGTAAAATGGTATAGTTGTAGTCACCGTTCTTGGCGGGTCAAAGTAAGACTAGCAGTAGCCCTTTATATAGATACTTATCTCTATCTCCCTCATACATACACATGCAACCTACTCCTGAGTGTGAACGTTTGTTCGGTAAGCTCAAAGACATACATTTTTCAGTTTTGTGTGTCTGTTTGTCGTTACGTATGAGTGCCCTTCAATCATATTTGTCAGAGTGACAACTTCCTTGACAACGGCGTGCAACTCGTCCTAAATTTATTATATTATATATTATTAGTATTTCCAGGAAGAGAATGAAAACAGCGGTCCCCTGTTTCCCACTTCATGCGTACTGGAGAGAGTAGCAGATGTGCTGAAGGTTAGTCTGCGCAGTGCTCCGCCCATTGTACAGAGACTCGATCTGTTTACTAATTTCATATGGCGTTGATGACGTAACCGCCAAGAAAGGTGACTACAACTATATGCAACTTTAAACCAAATGATTCTCAAGTAGCTATTTCTGTTGCAATATATAAAATCGACGTATTTCAATCAATATGCTCAAATACTGATATCATCACGGATAGGTCCCAAAAGGGTAATAAATGTATAATCGTTCGTTGAGCTTTCTTCACTGTCACTGCCTTATCTGCACCTTAATTTTTTAAGACTTTTAAAGCAACATAACGCATATTCAGAATAGGTCCTGAAGTGAAGAAATCACTGTATATTCGGCAATAATAAGCATTTTTAAGCTTCCTACGCCACTGACGGACAATTACCGTAATCACGAAATATTTCGACAATAAGAGATCATATTTTGTATTTCTCGTATATCATAACATGAAAAACCATTTCCGTCGCTCTATTTGCCTGTCGATGTCGATGTGTCTGTCTGTCCGCTAATCCTTGGCACCTGTTGTAAATTGCTGAAATTTTCAAAGGTGTACTATGCCAAGGACGAAAAAGCTTTTTAGTTTTTGAAATCGGTCCAGTGGCAGCGGACCTAGGGGCTTAAAAAGAGACACATAAAAGCGCTCAACTTCGTTTTTTGACGTTTCATTATCATTTTTAGAAAACAATTTTTAAGATTTGAAAATTAGGGTTGGAGACTGTATGGAGTAGGGGGTTGTATATGTTGTATATTTGGTTTCAGTGAAAGATATTTTATCATCCATAAATTTGCGATCCTGGTAGAAATTACCCACCTGGACACAATATATGTTTCGCATAACATATACGTCTGTAACTCCAGTAACACCAGATACCCAGGAACACCTCATCTTATTCAATATACAAGCTGTGAATTTGTCCAGAATTGCGTGGGCAGGTCCGAGTCAATGTACTCGAGGCCATTTTTTACAAGCATTTACCTAACTTTACATGTGTGGGACAAATCTTGGAACTGTATTTTGAATCAGCTAATCTTAAACAATTGAACTGAAACTTTGCTCACACGTTGGTTTGCGTGACAATACAACATGTCGCCATGTTGAATCCAATATGGCGGATGCTACAAAATGGCGTTTCACCATTTACGGTTATAGTAACCACTATGATATGAGTATCAAATGAAAGGGCTTGCGGAGAGAAACGCAATAAGCAAAGTGACGTAATTCCAAATACAATATCGCAACCGCCCCGAGATGTCGTTTATAATTATCATAGTCACCCTATAATATAGGCATCTGTTTAAAGGTCTTTATTAGAGAAACATAAGCAATGCGATGTCATTCTAAATCCAATATTGCGGCCATCGTAAAATGGCGATTTATAATTTCTATAGCCACCCTATACTATGGGTATAATAATAATAATAAAACGCCTTTATTTAGGGGGCAAAGTTTAGCATAATGCTACTCGGTCACTTAACCAAAAAAAAAAAAAGAAAAACTGAAAAAACAATACAAAAAACATCAATACATTTGATAGGTTAGAAGTTTAAAAATGTAGGTGTATAAAAAATATGATGAACATATATAAGTGAAGGGTATACAACATATATAAGTGAAGGCTATTCAATATTTCATGAGTTAAAAGCATAAAATTGTAACAGTTATACAAAACAAGGAATGCTATATTGGAAATATTTTGTGTGAGGTGACAGATAAATTTTATCAACTGATTTATATTCAAAATAATTTCTTCATATGTCTTTTAAATTCATCATATGATAGCAATATGGCGCCGTCGCTGAATGACGATTTATAATTTTCGTAGTCACCGCTATGATATGAGTATCAAATTAAAGGGCTTAATGAGAGAAACACGATAAGCAAATAACATCATTTTATATTCCATATGACGGTCGACGCAAAACATCGATTTATCGGCATATATCTGTCGAAATAATATAATACAAATAAGGTAAGAAGCTTCATGAAGTCCTATTAATACAACATATGAAAATTATATAGAAATTACAGAACTAGATTTGTGACACCATAAACACTAAAGTAAAAAATAAATGAAATAAAACATAGATTTTTAAAAACAAGTTTTTCTTCACCAGTAAAAAATGAACTAGACATTTCAAAATATTTTTTTCCGGTTGGATATATTTAAACGATAATAAAGCTCCTTCATTACAAGTTTTCAAATAAAAGCCGGTTAGGTTTTGACAGTAGAATGGAAAAAGTGTGTCACACGCTATTATTTGAAAACTTGAGATGGACGAGCTTCACCTTGGTTTAAATATTTCCAATCGGAAAAAAATATTTTTAATGTTTAGTTAATTTCATTAACAGCTAAATAAAAGCTTATTTTTACGAATGTACTTTTTGATTGTATCTATTACTCTTACCCATCGTAGCACTGTATTACTTGGTATCGTTGGCAGATATTTTGGATTATTTAAATCAATCATCTTCTACCATCAGCTGATAAGATTAAATATAAACAGATCTACATAAATTCAAGGCTGCCACAAATTCTATGTTTCTAATTATAAACCAGATCATTCCTGCCACAATAAAACGCCAAGCTGCAGCAAGCAATGCAACCCTAGCCTGGCGTCAGTCGTCAGTAGGTGCCGATAAAAATTTAGGCGTCTTTTGGGAGCGTTTGAAGTCGCCGTTTGCTCCAGCTCTAACGAGCGGTTGTAAACACGTCACACAGTGGCGTAACTGCTCTATAGAGAATCGTTATAGATCTCGGCAATGGTACATACTAAATGTGTCGTGGCGCTGATTAACGTATTCTGCCTGAAAACGGCCAGCAATATACAATAAGTTAGCGCCATCTCTGAGGCAGTGGCAGAACACCAAAATAAATTTAGAAGTGTTTTAAAAATTTAGAGTGTTCTGCTACTCTCTCATAGATGTCGCTTGATCTTCAATCCCTTTTTGGCACCTCTCTTATGCCTATTTTATTATTTATTCAGTATTAACAGTAGTTACAGGAAAAAATCCCAAATAGTACATGAAAAAACAGGCACACTAAATTAAGTATAAAACAGAGAAGGAAGGAAAAATATATCAAGTAGAGAAGCACAGTATCAATTGTTACAACATTTACGAATATTTCATTTAGTTTTTGAGACTTCGAAGCTCTGACAGAAGAGATCAGTTTCAGTATAATTGTCTTAGAAATTTTTGAGAATCTTCTCTATAAAACTTATAGTCCCGAGTTTACTATTGATCCGCGGGATCAAAAATCTTGATTCGGATCATAATAAACCAATGAGATGGCGTCTTTGTAGTAATGAATCAAATGAGTATAGTCGATTTCTTGTAAAATATCTGCCAAACTAGCGAAAAGATGTTTTCAAAGCAGTTTTACGTAAACGCTTTCTAGTTGGTCATTGTTGAACCGGATCATAGGTTTTAACCTTAAAAATGAAAACATATGTGTTTTGTAGCTAAACCAGACGCTTTATAAATAATTTCTTGATTAAACTTGGGGATTTGAGGGCCTTCTTACATAAATCGTATATTTTTTCTGCTAGTTTAAGAGATATTTAAAAAAAATCTACTACATTCATTAGATCCATTACTAGAAAGATTTCTCATTGGTCTATTTTGATCCGAAAAAATAATTTTGATCTTTTGATTGTCTGGACGGAGTCCCTCTGATCGGTATTCAAAAATGAAACTTAGGCAGTAATTCGGAACACTGAATATGGAAATCGAAGTTTGTACAGCACAAATTTTACGAATTGGCTCTACAGATTTTCAATGTAACAGTTGTAACATGGATTCCAGACAACATAATTGTATTTTAGAACATTACGGACTAAACAATGATATAATGATAGATCTAATATCACAGAAATTTTAACAGATAAATCTGACATTATCGAAACCTTCATAAAATAATGTCAAATGCTTAATAAAACTAAGATTAGTGCTGAAAATTACACCTAAGTTTTTAAAATTATCGTCAACTACTTAAAAGGATCTCATTGATTGCATAAATAAAAATATAGGGATGCGTACATTTGAAAAATCGCATAACCTTACATTTTAGTTCATGTTTATCTCTAAACAATTAGCATCACACCATGCAGCTGAATTGTCTTAATCGTTTTGCAATCTTTAATTCAGTCTATTACATAAATTAACTTCGGATCGTAAGCTTACAAAAGACATTTCTTAACAACAGTGACATCATTAGTAAAAAGTAAAAATAAAATTGGTCCTAAATGAGAACCTTGGAGTCCTCCCGTAGTAACACTAATTTTACGAGTCACTAAACTGTCAACTGTCTGTGGTCTTGAAGATAACACTCAATTAATTTAAGATATGAGACAGTTACACACCCATTCCTCGAAGTTTAATGATTACTAGATCAAGATTTAGTCTACCGAAGGCTTTGGTAAGGTCGGTATTAACCATCTTATCAGGCTAGGTTAGAGATTTAAAATTTCCGGAAAAATTGGGTGCCGGAAAAAACCTGTCTTTTTCCGAAAAAATTGAGGAAAAAAAGGAAAAATACGGAAAAATTTATTATATACAAGTATTCTGGTTACTGATTTTTCCATTAATATAAATCAAACAGAAATAATTTGAATCAAAACAGCAAAGCTACGGCTCTAAAGGATTAGTTCTCGGTAAATACCCGTCGATTTTCGGTGAATCCCCGACCACTACAGCTTTCGGTTAATTCCCGATCACGCACAGCGACACGGCATTTCGGTAAATCCCCGTATTCCTGAATTGTTCAGTTGAGAATGAGATTCTTCAATATTGACACGTCTTGTTTATTTTAAAGCACGCATTTTAATTTAGCCTTATCATAAGCGCAGTAAATGAATAATACAAAGTGAAATTTTGCTGTAATAATTGAGTGTGTTTGTTCTGAAGACTGTTAGTGTTGTTGACCCAAGTGTTTGTTTTGGTTTCTGGTAAGTGAATATTTTATTAAATTTGGAATAGCTTAAGTGTTTTGAAGGTGGATTTTAGTTTCCTTGCATATTTTCCTTACTTTTCTTTATTACTAATATCAAGATTCAGTAATAATAATTATTATCTGTATACTCATTAAATTATAAGGAATTTGATCAATTAAAAAATATTTAAATTTTCCCATTTTTTCCAATTTTTCTCATGGTCTGGAAAAAAACGGAAAAGACGTGTTTTTTTCCTAATTTTTCCCGTTTTTTTTCCGATATGTTAAATCTCTAGGCTAGGTAGAAGAGACCGGTCAAGGATGTCTCTCTTATTCTCATAGTCTGTAGTGAGGATCAAAGAGCGCTTGACACAAGTCAATTTTTTGGCAGTTCTGACATTGGATTCGTAGTTTCAGTGTTATTTTTTAAAAGTGCGAGTGTTTTCAGATAATTGTGGTGTTAGAGTTAGACGATCCAAGACTTGCTACTTTTTACATAATTTACAAAGATCAGCACACGCCTATGAAGGTAGATGTTTCCACCGGCAAGCATTATTATTTAGTTGATAAAGCGCTTGCCACTTTGGTAGACATTGGCGGATAAGTGAGTAAAAGTATGCACTAAAACTGCGCAATTTTGGTGACAAACAATGCAATGTAAACATATAGGTTTGGCTTCTTCCAATTTATTTCGAATATCTATTCAAATTCGTTGGAATATGCCACATTCACTGAGAGCCACACTCGTTGCTAATATTCCTGAAAGACGCCCAAGTTTGTTGTAGTTGATCTACCTTTGGAAAAACCGTGTTGATTCGGAGATAGTAGATGTTTAAACTTTTCAAATATTTCTTCGCTGATGATGTATTCAAATACCTTTGCCATATTGGGAGGGTATCTCCAGATGGACTACGTTACCAAACAGTCTCATTCCACAGTAGATTTCTAAATTCATTTTTGTGTTCTCCTACTGTCTCGTAGATGCTGCTGACGTATTTCAGATCACTTTTGCGCGCCGGAATACAGTACGTTTGGCTATTTTGAGGTTAATATGTTAAGCAATCGCTGATAGTACTAGCCTGAACCTTACACATGAAACCAAATTGGTGTCAAAGGAGACTCTGAATGAAAGAAAGTTTTTATTTGATTTTGTTTCGAGATATGGAAAGATTAAGGGTTACCCTTCGTTGCTTCACCGCCACTCAAAAGACCTACTCACCCTGGAAAAAGCCCCGGCAAGCCAAACCTTTCTAAATTTTCAAAACTTATACTAATCAGATTTTTCCATTTATAGTTAATTTATACGGCAGGCAGTTATAAAAATAAGCAAATTTAGTAGCAAAGCCTACACCAACCATACAATATTAGAGAGTTTGTTCCACAAAAATGTGAGTTATCGAATAGGGACCTGTCTCCAGGAAAGAGTTAGGTGAAAAGATACGAAGTACGTTAGTATCCAAACTCAGAGGCCGCGCGGCATGTAGGTAAGACGAGCTGTTTATTTATAAATCGATCTGAAAAGTCTGAAAATTGCACATTCTATAGCGGTAACGAATTTGTCAATATGACAGTTTACGATAAATGTCTCAAAGATACTGGTGACGCTTTGCGAGTGTATTCAGACCATTTTCCTGGACCTTTCCATCTTGCGCAGCGTAGATTTATCTCATATAGAGGCCCTTTAGATCTACTTCGGCACAGTAGAAACCCTAGATAAACACAAATATTGCATATTATGAAAAACCACGAAATATTTCGAAAATGAGATATATTTTTTTGATGTGCCAAAACTACGTCACTCGCTTTCGTCAATGTGTCTGCGGGTCGGTTCCACTAATCCTTGTCCTGTCTATAAGTTGGAAAGGACCGCTCGAATTTTGATTAAATTTGCACACAAGGGTGCCATTAGGTAAAAAGTTTTATAGATTTTAGAAATCGGTTCAATGGCATCAAAGCTGGGCAAAAAAATAAAGATCGCTCAAACGTCGTTTCTCAGAGACTCCTGATCATTTTAAGAAAACGTTTGTAAGGGGTTTGGGGTTGTAGGGGTGGGAGAGCATACATCAATTTTTGGTGTAATTTATTGGGGTAATATTCTAAATGCTTTTCATCTGATCATTTCATGGTATGTCTAGAGATGACAGAAACATTGCAATCAAATTTTTATTTGCCAAAAATCCATTTTTGGATATGTATTTTATTGTGTATTTTTACATCAATCGTAACTTGTTAACAAATATTTAGTACAGCCCTAAAATTGAATGGCAACATTCCATTTCTATAGTAGAATTGAGCGACTAATTTCTTTATTCTTTATTGCTTCGAAAAATCTTTGATTTTCCCGAGTCCCTTTTTGCAGCGTAATGAGTTTTCAAGAAAAGCAAATCTTTTTTGAAGAAATTGATAAGAAAAGAATTAATCACCATCAATTCTTCTTCTGTAATATTATGTTTTAACAAGCCAGGATTGAAGAAAAAATACTCAAAATCCTTTTTTTTTGTTAAAAAACACTATAAACACACCATGAACCAATCAGAGGAAAGGTATAAAGAATACTCCTCCAGACAGGCTGTTGAAAAAAGGGACATCTGACGTTAAAACTTAGAATGAGAAATATTTTCCACACACGCATCTCAGGGTATAGGTCCGTCGCGGTCTCACCGATGAGTGTATTTCGCTGTTACGCAGTCGATGGTGGATGCCATGGTGTCGAAGCTGGTTTGTGACAAGCGGCTAGCGGAAAGGTATGGGCGAAATTAGTCATAGCAACGTTGGTAGATGGTTGTTACTGTCGGTGGGCAACGGAATATATAATTTTCTTTTATTTGGGTTAACCAAAAGGCGGAGTTCACATGTCGTGGTCTTCCACTCACCATACAAAGTTAAAAAATGGTAGAATAAAATAATAAATATTGAAAGTATGAGTCCAATGTTTCACTGATTCAACTAAAGGATAAAACATGAATATAGAAAACAAATTTCAGTCTTGCTCTTTTTTAAAAATATAAGATTTAAACTGTCTTCTTAAATGAGAGTTCGCTCAGCCCCACAAATAGCTCAGGGAAAGTTGTTATATTCCTTAGCTATTGGCAACTCAATTACTTTCACATAGAGTGGTTTAATGGGTAGGAAGGAGTAATGCGGACTTTGGATCTAATATTAATATTGTGAAATACTTTAATTTTTTTATACAGGTACAGGTCGCTTTTTGTAATAATTTTATGATATAAGGTAATCGCGGGAATTTTTAATCTGTCTTTCATATTTACCTACGTTAATACAAGAATTTTGAACAATTGAATTTTTCTGCGTATTTCAACATCCAAACTGCTATTGTTAAACGTATGAGAACTGAGACAGTACAAGAAGAAATTAATTTGCTATAAAGCGGTAGTAGATATAAGTGCTGAAAGTGGTGTCCATCTTACACATGAAGTTTTCTAGTGGCATAATTTAAATATACAGGATCCTGAGTGTAGAATAGGCATTTTGTATACTTGTTTTCGGAAACGCAATTTTGAATCGAGTATAAACCCAAGGTTATTTCCTTCTTCTAATGGTTTAATTGAAACGTTGTAAATTGTGATGCTAAAATTTTTTGTGATTGTTTCTCGAACTCTATTGTTGCCAAAACAAACTAAGGGTGGAGCTTTTCGGATTTAATAATATAATATATATATATATATATATATATATATATATATATATATATTAATATACATGAAAGATGATACAAGTCATAGTCAATATTTGCTCTGCACAATGTCACACACCGTCAGTTTCAAATTTGTAGTATAATTTACTCATTATACTACAAATTCGATACAATTTTTGCTAGATGATAGTTTGCCAAAAAGTCTAACTTGTTGACTACTATTTGACTTTTAGCATTAGCACCGCGAGATTTTAATATTTCTATTAAAATCGTGTGTGTCAAATTGCTTTATGAAGTCAATCAGTAATATCATATCTACATTATCAGAGCTCCTAAGATTTCATCGACAATATGCAGGAGTGCTGTCGTGCAGCTGAGCCGCCTTCTGGGCTCATTGTATGGACCTGTTTTGACTGACTCGATCCGTAATTTCTTGTTATACATGTTCGATGTTAGCTTCTTTCTCAGGGGAGCTAATTTGTGTCCTTATGAAACTGGTGACAGCATTTCGTTAGAGGTGCAGAGTTAACCTACTTGGCGCCACTTTGTTTACTTCAGTTTTTTTACTTCTTTAGTGCTGCGTTACTGCACATTAACTTTTTCATTCCAAAACGAAGTTTCAGCAACGGTCCAAGCTTTTGTAACGTTCTAGCGAACAAATAGAATGTTTAAAGTTTCTTCATCGTATCTCGGATGTAGTGGCCTTGAAATCCTGACATAGCATCGCTTCAGTTCCGCCTCTGGTCCAGCGGAAAACCCAACGGACGCTCTTCGAGTCGTATAAATCAGAAGCGTGCAGACATATGTGATTAGTATTTATAAACTATGGCGGCAGCTTCAACAGCAACACACATGTGGGAGTAGTTTGTGTTTCTAGCCGGCGAGAGAGGTAAACAGGACATGAAGGCATGACCTTTCAGAAAGACAAGCCGAAAGTTAATGAGATACATATGTTTGGTTATGCTAGAGCAACTTTTAAGGGTATTCCGATGCGGGCAAACAAAATGCAGAAGCTTGAAACTGGCTCTAAATAGTGAAGGAGAATAAGGTGTTACCTTACTCGACTCAAAAGTTTCAATTCTTTCTTTCATTAAGAGAATTAAGCAAAAAAGGGTATACAAATACAACGCTGATTATATTGAGAAAACACTGAGAAGTGTAGAGAAGAACCGGTATGCATGTAAGAATTTGTGAAATATCGTAAACATCTGTGTAACACAATACACTGATGCTTGCAGCGTTACAAATTTCCCGGCTTCGTATTGATAAAAAATCGGGAGTAAAATGTCTTTTAAGTTTTGCATATGGAAATAAAACAACACGGTATGTAGTTTTAAATGACTTTATTGTTTTTCGAAGTATTCTCCACGAAGATTAATACACATCTGCATGCGCTCGAACCAATTTTCGAAGCATTTACTCCACTCGTTTGCTGGCAGATCCAAAACGGCAATTTTGAATGCATCAAACTGCTTCTTCTGGTGACTGGAACCTTTGACTACGCAGTCTGTTTTTAATTTTCGGGAAAGTAAAGAAATCGTTAGGACTGAGATCGGGACTATATGGAGGATGGCCCGATAATTCCAAGTTTTCTTCCGTTAAATACTGCCTTGTTTTTTAGGCTGTGTGCGAGCTTGCATTGTCTTGGTGGAGGATGCTTCTTCTTTCGGGGTTGATTTTTCGAAGCTCGGTGATGACTTTGGGCAAACAAATGGTGGTATACCAATCCGCAGTAACAGTTCTTTGCTCATTAAGAGGAATTATTGACACAAATGTCGCGACCATCTTTTTCGAAACACTTCGAGAACGGATGACTTTTGTTGGCTTTTCTTCACCTTGGAACACCCAAAGAGCCGACTGTCGTTTATTTTCTGGTTCATAACAGTAAATCCACGATTCATCACCACTAACAATGCTGTACACATTTTTGAGTTTCCGGAATTGAAACGGTCGAGCGTTTTTTGACACCAATTAACCCTGGCTGCTTTCTGCTCTTCAGTCAACAGGTGGGGTATCCAACGAAAAACTTATTTTCTTACTCCTAATTCTTCATGTAAAATTTTTGAATTGAGGTCTTTGAGATCTTCCAGGACGCCTCAATCTCGCGATATTTCTATCTGCAATGATGAGATTGCGCACAGCATCGACGTTTTCCTGGGTGACTGCCGTTTTTGGTGCACCCAGCCTGGGATCGTCGCTAAGACTCACCCGTCCCACGCTTGAATTCTCCTTACCAACGGGAAATTGTCGACTGATGTGGCGTTTCGTTGCCGAAAACAGACAGTAACTCAGCAAGGCATTCTTGTTGCGATAATTGTCTCTGAAAGTTGTAATAAATTATGGCGCGAAAATGTTCTCGGTTGAGTTCCATTCTTCTAATGACTTGGTGACACTTAAAAATTCACTGTAGTGAGAACACTGCACGTATGTTGTGCAACTTTGAATTTAAGTTTACTAAAGAGTGAGATTAGGATTCAGTACTGACGTTCGATCCGCGCGGCCTACTATGTGTCTATATGCAAAACTTAAAAGACATCCCTCGTACAATATTCAATACTATGAAGGAAATACAGAGTAAAACCATATCAAGAAATCGTAGAGTTGGCGTGATAAAATAATAATTCAACGATAAGTGAAACAGGGAGATTTTGTACAAAGCACTTCCGGAAAGAGAGGGAAAAACCGAGTTTTCCCAAAATCGATTAAATTTTTTCCTGCCTTCATGGCAATGGGATTTCAAAATAAGTTGCACATTTACGTTGTCACGTTTTTTTCGTGTACGAGAGGGCATAATTACAATTTCAATACCTATCACCTTTGGTATCTTGTCCTCTAGCATCAGTTTTAATTTTTTTACGGACGCCATATTGGGTTTTTACACGGGTTAATAGAAATTTTAATTCTGTTTCCAGAAATGTATAATACGTCATACATTGGCATTGACAAACCTCAGTTATTAAAAAAAGCTGAATTTTCTAGGTAGGCCTTGAAATTATCCCAAAATCACTTTTATTTTTTCCTGACTTTATTTGAGGTGGGATTTCAAAATAAACTTTATGTTGTCATTGTGAGGTACTTATTCTTCTCTACAAGATGGTGTAGTAGAATTATCAATTAGACATTTTTTCTTTAGAGTTTCATCACCAACTTCGTTTTTTCATATGGATGCTATATTGGGATTATGTACATGTAAAGGGACTTTTTCAGTCCTAAGTTCAGTAATGTATTTCCTTAGTTGGCCATGGATTTGTTGTTGGATGAAATTATAAGGAAATGAAAAGCTATGGTGGAACCTGAACAATTCTGTTGATGGTAATAACAGTAATAATCATAAATAAGCAGAGGTAAATCATAGCAGATGTTCAAAATGTTGTTCGCTATTTTGTAGGGAAAACCTGACACTTCACTGTTCGACTTATTTCTCTTCTTCTCAGTCTTCCAAACTGTTTTCCATGGTTCAATTTGATGTCTGGTCTGGTATACGAAACAGATGAAATATGATAATTTCAAATTTCAAGGCCTGCCTAGGAACCTATGTTTTTCTGAAATAACTAAGGGTTAACAATGCCAATGTGACATATTATACATTTTTTGAAATCAGAATTAACACGTTCACCGCGAGCATCTCTACTAATAAGAGCCTTGTGTGCCACGTGTATTTTCAAAAAGTAATTTCAACAAAATCTTTTATGAAGTAGTCTAGGTTGACTGTTTAGAAGTTTATTGCACCTTAAAGAACAAATACGTCATACGAAAGGAAAAAACCCCCCTCGCGCGTTTCACTTGAATTGTGATTTCAGTTTCCTATGGCAATGTCAATAACAACGACAATAACATTTGAAAAACAAAAAATGTAACATTTGCCAAATAAAATTACATAAAACACAAGAATACAAATAATAAACAAAAGTGAAACCTGTATTACTAAGACAAGTTACTTTCTTAGAAATAGTTAAAACGACGCACTTGTCGTTCCATTTACTGACGAAGAATCGCTTCTTTGTATATCGGGAAAACACATTCTATTTTTTTTTTTTAAACTTTTTAGAAATAATTTCTTCTGGATTTCCAGCTTAATTTGTTCTGTGGTGTATGTTTTCTCTTGAAGTAATTGTTCCGATAATGCGACACTATTATAAAAATTGTCCAGATAATGTCCTACACCATTTTTTATTCTAATAGGCTATGGACAACTTTTTTCTGTATGTTTGTCACCACCTAGGATTGGATCTGCAGGTCCTCCATAAGAATAATAATAAACGACTTTTATTCAGGCGAAGTTTAGTTACAAGCTCTTTCACCACTTAACCCTTGAACATAACTAAACCATAAACGAGAATTTTTGAACTAATCCAGCGGCGTAGCATGGGCGTAACAACTAACAATGGATTTGTAAGCCCATCAATTAATGGTAACAACATTCAAACAAGAAACCGCGCCACGAATTTATAATTTTTCAAAGTGTTTGTTATGTGCCGCCAAACACTGAACAATCTACTCGACGGGCCGGTAGAATATGAACTGCTTTAGTGCATATAAATACACAAAACTCGCTAGGCGCGTTGGTAGCACCGAACGTAAACAAGACTGAACGCGCCTGGCGCGTTGGGAGTGTTAACAAACTACATTCATCTGCGCCAACATCCAATCTGGGCGTCCATAAGAAAACATAAAGTGATTGCCGGAGAAACAAAGGTGGTTGCTCCAGTTCCCAATCAACGAATTCACACGGCTTAGTTCTTGCGTCAGCTGAGCCTTGTAGCATGCAAGCACAGATCTTTTGTCAAATATATTCGTTGCAGAATGGGTCTGGCAAGGTTCAATTCTTGGCCACGATGCCGACTGGAAGTGCCTGGATTCTCGGCACACTCCCGCACTGCGACTATATTTATTTTCCGAGGGACCGACCCAGGATGGCGACGAACACAGTGGTCTTCACATTCACAACGTGAATTTTGTCGCAAATTTTGTAATTAAAGGGCGAACTGTCGACTCATTTGGCGCATTATTGCCACCGAAAATTGTACGTAATTTGCGAACTGTTTCCGCGTAATTTTCTCCGTTTTTGTAGTGAGTTTTCACAACAATTAAACGTTGCTCGTTTAAATACTGCTCCATGACGTCTAATCGCGTGGGGTGGACATGAAGCACTGTCATCAAGTAAACAACATACCATTTGTAAAAAAAAAATGGCGGCAAATTCAAATTTGGCGCTCTTGTTGAGAGACCCTTATTACAGGTTCCAATCTTATCGCGTGCAGTAAAAACATTGATTTTTGAGTCATAGATAATGTTAGTATATCACTCGTGAAATAATGTTATACGATGAATAATACCCTACGTGCGGGGTGCCGAGCGATCGTTTTGAAAACAAGTTTCACTTTCCTACTTATAATTAAAAAAACGTTACAGATCTTTTTTATTTTATTTATTTTATTCTCTACAAAACAGATATAGTGTTTTATACTCTTAGATTCACAGTTTATCCAATTATAAGCGAAAATACCATTAAATGTACATGTACCTTTACCGTTAAATTTTCTCGTAAGCTGTTGACTATTATGACAAATTTTTATGGATGCAAAATAATAAATAATTTAATTTCCTACAAAATTGCTTCTATTATTCTATTTTACGCAAAAATGGTAGGAAAAAATCACCTATTTGGTGGTCTACTCTCTACGTCTTGCCACAATTACACACTTGTTTTTTTAATGTCTTCTTGCAATCTACCATCTGGCGTAATACCCTTTCGAAATAAAGTGATTTATTGTTTTCATTTGAGTTTTTATTAGTCAAACATTTAAGATTCACCATTGTGAAGTAATTAGCGATAGTATGTGAAGAGGAAAACCAGTAGATGGAAAGGGTCTTACGAAATGTCACTTTTATAAATTTTAATAAAGTCGTGAGTGACGATGTGATAGAGAATCGCGTATTATTATCCATAATTTTTAAGTGCTCTCCTGTGCGACACACTTATTGACGTTTTTGGGGAATGATCTCTCATTAGATTTTAAGCAAACAACTTTTTTCAACATTTGCACTCAATCACCAAGGACCGTCTATAAAAGTGACCCCCAAGTAATTAAAACAATTTCATTTTTATGATGTTTAATGTGTACTTATTGGCATATTTTATAACTATTTTAACTTACCGTCAACTTTGCCCATGGCCAGAATGCTGATGGTCTTGATTGCGGGAATGGCCCAAGCAGCCAAGTGGAAGTATTGAGAATTGGCCTCTATGGCTTCATGGCCCCATTTTAGGCCAGCAGCCAAGAACCACGTTAACGTCAATACTACCCACCAGATACTTGAGGCCATACTGAAAAAAAAAACATTCTTTATTGTATTTGCATTTTATTCTTTCTTTTCTTTTTTCGCGATATGATTTTAGCTTTTATTCCATCTTGTATATGAAAGTGTACGTGATTGTAAAAATAAATGAAGTTTAGCATTATTGTACATTCAAAAATCAATGGCGGGAAAGCACAAATTAGACAACATTAACCCTCTATTTACCCTACCCTATAAATATTTGAACATTATAATTCACCAAGAGAAGGATCCTAGGCATGCATGATATTTTGGAAAACTAAAATTTGGTCAAATCGTTTTTATTTTTTTTTCGGATTTTATTTTAAGAAATATCAAAAAACTAATTAAGCTTTTTCCACTGCCACTTTTAGGCACTATATGATGATATTTTAAATTTTGTGTCCGCGACGGTTTATTTTTGAGGAACCATCAACTTTATTTTTTATATGGTCCGAAAACAAAGGTATATAATAGCATTTTTTTATAAAATGCGTTTTTTTCTGATTGTTGCAAACAAATGCTTGACTTGACGTGAATGCCTGTCACCGAGTATTGTTACTATTGTGTATTGTTAATATTGCTTTATCATCGTCAAAGATGCCAGGCGGTCATGTTAGCAATGACTACATTTTAAGCTACAAAAATACTGCAGAAGTGTATCTTGATAAATTTCCCGAAGGAAGTAAGTCCCTTTTCTTAGAGTTGGCTCGAAATTTAAATGATTATGGTTCATTCAAAAAGCTTGTTACGCCTCGAAAGAAGGAGTCTTCAGAGGAAACTCAGAATAGCAGTTGCTGAGAACTCTGAGATATCAACTAGGCAAATTCATAATAAGTAGGAGTAGCCAAATCCACAGCCCGATTTATTTTAGGCAAAATTATATATCACCTCTATAAATTCAGGATTTGCCAAGGACTTAGAGCAGGGGATAGCGTACGGGCCAGCATTTTTGTGAGGGTGTGAACGTGTGAATATTTTAATTTCCCTTCAAAAATAATATGGTCCGACGTGAGTATGGTCACTAATAATATCGTTCATCGCCGCAACACTGGGCTCAAGAAAATCTGCGGGCTAAAAAACTATCCAGACATCAAGAACGTTTTGGGTTTAATATGTGTTGTGGAATTCTAGGAACCAAAATATTAGGTCCATTTATTCCCCACAACTCATTAACTCCAGAACGGTACCTCAATTGTTGCAGCATGATCTAGAAGACTGCCTGGATACCTAATTTACCTATGACACAGGTTAATGGCTGTTGGTTTCAACAAGACGGTGGTGCGCCTGCACACAACTCTAGGCAAGTTCGACAGTATCTTTCTCAGCGATTTCCCGGAAGGTGGATTGGTACCTCTAGTGAAGTGTGAACCTGGCCAGCGCGTTCCCCGGATTTAACTCCTCTGGACTTATTTCTTTGCAGTTTTATCAAAAACCAAGTTTGTCAGCATATCTTTGAAACTAAGCAGCAGTTACGATAATGTGGTAATGGAAGCATTTAGTATGATTGCACCAGAAATACTACGTGATGTTTTAAATTCTACTGTTAGAAGGTCATATTTATGTTTAGACAATAATGACAATATATTTGAACACCTTGTGAATAAAACAAAAATAATGTTAAACATGAAATCGTTATCCTGAATATCACAAGATTAAGCACTATTTTATAAAATTTTACCCCATCATATCATTATGTAATATGTACTTTTTTCGGATTTTATATGAAAAAATAAAGTTCCATTAATTATTTGATACTTTTGAAATAAAGTCAGGCAAAAATTAAAACGATTTGACCAAATTTTTGTTTTTCCCAAACACCTCAGCGGGCCAGAAAATTTTTACAAGCTTCTCAACAGCATATGAATACCCCACAAAGAACGCTGCTTTTTCCTAATTTAACCTAAGCTGTATCTCGCACTGGCATTTTCGAAGTACTTATTTAACTCGTTTGCTGACAGATCCAAAACGGCATTTTTGAATGCGTCAACTGCTTCTTCTGGTGACTGGAACCTTTGACCAGGCAGTCTGTTTTTAATTTTCGGGGAAGTAAAGGAATCGTTAGTACTTAGATCGGGACTACATATATGGAGGATGGTCCAATAATTCCACGTTTTCTTCCGTTAAATACTGCCTTGTTTTTTGGGCTGTGTGCGAGCTTGCATTGTCTTGGTGGAGGATGATTCTTCTTTCAAGGTTGATTTTTCGAAGCTCGGTGATGACTTTTGGCAAACAAATGGTGGTATACCAATCCGCAGTAACAGTTCTTTGCTCATTAAGAGAAATTGTTGCAATATGACCCGCGTTTGACACAAATGTCGCGACCATCTTTTTCGAAACACTTCGAGAACGGATGACTTTTTTTGGCTTTTCTTCACCTTCGAACACCCAAACAGCCGACTCTCGTTTATTTTCTGGTTCATAACAGTAAATCCACGATTCATCACCACTAACAATGCTGTACACATTTTTTGAGTTTCCGGAATTGAAACGATCAAGCGTTTTTTGACAACAATTAACCCTGGCTGCTTTCTGCTCTTCAGTCAACAGGTGGGGTATCCAACGAGAAACTAATTTTCTTACTCCTAATTCTTCATGTAAAATTTCTTAAACTGAGGTCTTTGAGGTCTTCAAGGACGCCTCAATCTCGCGATATGTCACATGTCTATCTTCAATGATGAGTTTGCGCACAGCATCGACGTTTTCCTGGGTGACGCCGTTTTGGTGCAC
>CAVLJG010000121.1:4962200-5181752 GCA_963669975.1 Acanthoscelides obtectus | reverse complement strand
AATGTATCTACTATAGCACCAGACTGACAATGTGAATAGGGATACAGTTCCAACAGACAGCTTGTATTGTTGGGTATAAATAACACTTTATCAAAATGTGTTATAGCATATCATATGCAATGAGAAATGTATTTCCAAAATTGAACTAGAACTAGAATAGTCAATAGGAATTAGTAAAATGTGTGATATAAGATAAATATTATTCATGAACGCTAGATTATAAATCTATAATTCCTACTCCTGCCTACAAAAATGTTGCAAAGAAATTTACATACATATTTACAATGTACAAACAAAGTGATTCACATACATTTTGATCGTGTGCCATATAATTTATGATAATGTACCTAAACAACTAATGTAAGCTGATCAGATGATGAGAATATTAAGATTTTATGTAAACTAGAATAGATAGATAATATAGAATCATCTGTATTGCCTTGAAAATCCCTGAAATATTCTAAAAAATATTTTTGATGTTAATAGAAAAGTCATGCTTGAAAGACATTGGAAAATTCTTATTTTTTATGAAGGTTACAAGGGCAATGAAATGAGTTTATTGATTTGCTGATTCATTATTTCTTTATCAAATTGTTTTCTTATCGTTGGATTGAATTATATAATTCATCTTTGCCTACAAGGTTATGAATATAACAATCTTACAGGGTATGTCTAGAAAATTGGAGATACTTCTTTCAATACCTAAATATTTTATAACTAGGTTTTTAAATTAAATAATTAAAACATTGATATACTGAAGTATGTATGTGTTATTTGTTACATGAAAAAATACTGGAACTTGATATCAAAGCTAATTTTTTGCTGGTAATTATAGATAGAACATTTTTTATTTATTCATAAGCCAAGGCATAGAACATTGTTAAAGAGAAGTATACTAGCTAGCTAAAATTAATTATAAAAGAAATATCAATTTCAAAGAATTCATGTGCCTTCACAATCATAAATAATAATCTATTTAATAACAACAATTTTCCATATAGTCAAGTTTATCAATAAAATTATGTAAAGGAGCAACAATGATATAATACCCTGTTGTACAAAATATTCGAACTTTACTCATAGAGTAATCTATCCTTATCCTCAAAGAAATCATTCAATGAGTAAAATGCCTTGGAGATTAAATAATTTTAAATTAGCGATAATCTTTTAATTTTTTTTATTTCCGGTAAATTACGACATTTGAATGAACATTTTTTAACAGTGGAGCACATAAAACTAAAGTTACACTTATCTGGGAAAGATCTTCTTTATGCCTAGGCATGTGGTTATGTTTGTAGCATTGTCAAACAGACCTCTGTGTTCAAAAACAAACATAAAAGCGTCCAATAGAGAAAAAGAAACAACAGTTAGAATTTTTCTACTGATGAAGATTTTTGCAACTCTCCTTTCCTCCTATATTCGGCGAGCTTCCTCAGAAGATCAGACCATATCTAATCTTAGATCGAACAAACGCGTGGTATGCCGATAGGGCAGCGTCGAGACCAACATCACACACAAAGACACCCAATGCAACATCCTCAACGTGCGTCCCCTCAGGCCAGTCACCTGTCAATCCTATCACATGCTTTCTGTTGTCCCGAAATCTGTATTTTTTTAAGATACATTTCCAAATAAAATACACTGGGCTTTTGGCACATTAAGACAGAGATCATGTGCCGAAAAATACCCTTCAAGTACGCCACAGGCCCTTTGAACGCCTGTCAATCATGATTTTTTGTTCTAAAAATTAATGTTGTATCATCATCATAAAGAATGGTCTGCTCACCCGGCACCCCAGGCAGTTCATTGGGATGTACAGCAATGGCCAAGGATCAGGACTTATATCTTTTCAGAAGCAATAAGCCTACCCCGGGAATCATTTTCAACAACCTGTTGTGTGCGGTTTTGTAATAGGATTTAATTAGTTCCAAATAATTACTTCTAATTCCAAAATTATAAAGTTTTTCAATAAGTATTTTGTGATTGACACTGTCAAAAGCTTAGACAAGTCAATACATCTGCCACTGTTTCATTTTTATCATTTAGTGAGGTTGAAATGCTAGCTATAGAAAAGTTTCACTTTCTTGCTCACAAAATGTTTGGTTCAGGCATCGTGAACATTATGGCAGTACCTCGAGAGAGCCATACAAATTTGTATTGCATATAGATGTTTCTCTACAATAACGAGCGTTTTTGCTACTTTGTTGCTCTGAAGCATCTAAGCTGTCTTTTGCGGTCGGTTCTCAGAAACTTTACTTGGCGCGCAAGTTTACGAGCAGTAAAACGAACTGCTTGATTGTTTGTAGAAAAAATTATTTTTATCACTCATAATCTGGTTTGGTGGAAGTCCGTAAGTTTTTGTTTTTCTATTTCCAGGTGAACCCATTGTCTACGGATGAGATCATGAAATTTTAAGCTATTCGAAGATGAGATAACCTTAGATTTCTTTATCAAGAGTCAACTGATAGCTCTCTGTAGAGTATTGGATGTGCAAACCACTAGGCACAAATAATTCCTACGTTTTCCAGCTGAGAATGAAGTTGAGAAGTTTAGCGGCAGATGATAAAATGATACAGAAAGAGGGAGTTGACAGTTTGACATTAGCTGAGGTTCAACAGCTTGCAGGTGAATCATTTGAGGATTTGACTGCACCTTTCCTTGTATTTAAATTATTTGATTAATTCATCGGTCCCAGAACGAAATTGTCAACATATTCAGAATCAGCGCACCAATAACTAGGGTTTGTCATGCAAAATTTCTGTTTTATCTATCATGACTATAGGCATCAATTAATGAATTCTCCATGATAATGCCCAACCCTATGCTGTATTTTGAGGATCACATATAATTTCCATCATCACATTCGTGTGCCTAGTAGAAGAAATTAATCAGACCATATTTTGTTTTAAAGAAAGGAACATGACATTTCGTAACATGGCAACATCGTTAGGGGTGACAACACTGGCACCTAATATGGTGGTTGACATGTATATAAAGGTGTTGTTAATCATAGGCCATAATTATAAGGGCCCATTCCTGAAACATGTTTCAGTAAAACATTTAATCGTAAATGTGTGACCTAAAAAGTCTGGTTGTCAGGTTACATGCTGTCAAAAGTTCAAAAAACGTTCTTTTAATAACATATTAAAGATCCTTGCGACGGTTATATTAAATAGTTTGGCAGGATTGCTTATCGCAAATAAGATGCTAACTAGAGCTAACTAATGAAATATGATTATGAATTCCAGTGCGTCACTACTGATTTTGATAAATATCGTATTTTTACTTTTGTTTTTTGATATGAATGAGAATAATAGAACATATTTTAGCATTGTTGCCCTTTCAAATTGTCGTTTTTCTCATTTCTCCGGTTCTCCTAATATATAGGCTCCATGAGTCGAACATTGCTCAGCAATCAGCTGTTTTGAACGAATGATAAAGAAATTAGAAGCATACCAGCCACCATGAGGAGCCGGCGCATCGGCCACATACTGTTGCTCCCTGCTCCTTGACATTCTGGGGATCCAAAGTGTTTGACCCCAGTATAGTCTGCCTGTAGTAACTCAGAGCCTCACAGAGACACAGAACATGCGCCTAGGACTCTTCCTCTACCCAGCAGTGCTCACACATGGGATCGTCAAGCCACTCTCATCACTGCAGGTGACGCCAACAGTCCCATCAACAACCAGGGCTGGCTGAGGACAACAACCTTGACCGCTGCTTTCGCGAGAGCGTCCGCCATATCATTACCGTTTATCCCAGCGTGCCCCGGTACCACTGGCGGATTTAGTGGGGAGGCGCCCCTAGACGTCTGACATTTGACTTTGCAATCTAACACCATTGTGTTACTTTTTATCATATCATGGTACTTATTTTGTTCTCATATAATAAAATATTGGCTTTCTGAGGATTTCTGAGCAATTTCCATTTTTTTTCAAGCTGGCCTTGACCAGATAGAACACAGTGGATTTAAGGAGCAATAATAGGATTAATTCTAGAAGTTGAGGTTAAAAAATGAAAAGCCCCAAATATCGTTTGCGCCCCCCCCTAGACGAAATCCTGAATCCGCCCTTGCCCGGTACCCAGACTAACAATACCGGATGCCTCGCTGCTAAACTATCTATAACCTCCTTGCAATTGTATTACAAGGCTCGAAGTAATCTTGCAGGCACTTAGTGCCTTCATCGCAGCCTGGCTGTCGGAGAAAATTGTTATTCTTTCCCTAGGCCCTTCCCCCTTCAGAATGCGCGATACGCAAGCCAAGATCGCATGGATTTCCGCCTGGAAAATAGTGGTAAAGTTGTTAGTCACCTTTCTTGGCAGGTCAAAGAAAAAACTACCTGTATCACTTATATATCTCTTGCCTTTAATCATATTTGTCAGGATGACAACATACTTGAGATCGGCGTTGAATTTGGGTGGTCTTCAATATAAAATTGTACAATCCCGGAAATACGATCAATGAGAAGGCGACATCTCGTGCTAAACTTATTAGAGTATTTCAGGAAGGGAATGAAAACGGCGGTCCCCTCTTGCCCACTTCATGCGTACTGGAGAGAGTAGCAGATGCGCTGAAGATTAGTCTGCGCAGTGTTCCACTCATGGTACGGAGACTCGATCTGCTTACTTATTTCATATTGATGACGTTGCCGACAAGAACGGTGACTACAACTATAGTATAAGTATCCGCCGAGAGGCAGTGAGAGCCTAATTCTATAGCCCAAAGACCCTGCCGTAAGAGCTCTCTCCAGAAGCCGAGCCGTCCGTATACCAGATCTGCCCACTGGTCAGCTTTACGTCAAAATGCGAAAAAAAGGTCATCTGTCCTTTTTTCCAACACCTTCAACCACACAAGCGCCGTCTAGCGGGAGCAATTTTGAACATCGCTGCGAAACTCTGTTACAGTTATCTAATATAGTGCGTTGAACTCGGATATGACCATCAAAAAATTATATTCATTCTAGAGCAAGGGGTATGAGAGCTTATGGTGTAAGTGAGAGCGGTTACGACAACAATTGAAACAATGGTTGGATTTGAGCCTGGATAAAAAAGTGCCTCCATCACTTCTGCTGTTATCTCGGGCATTGATGCTTCCAGAGACCATACCAACAGAGGATAAACTCAAAGCTACCATCTCAGCCCTTCCAGAGACTGTTGTCAAACATACGCAAGCTGCTATTGGTGAAAAAGAGGGTAAATATGTCATTTGCAAGCAACAGATCACTCCTTTTTTACTTGACTAATCTCTAAAAAAAAAACAACAACAATCTGATAGTTAGTCTTCAGCCTTTCTGGAGACTATTCCTTCTAGCTGTCAAGTATGAATTTCGTGACTTGTCTCATTTTTGAGGCGATTCTCAGAATAGAAAGATGTATTTTTCAGATTTAGGATTTTTTGGGATGTTCTTAAAGTTAGGATTTTGCCTTACACAGAGACTTCTTGGAAAAATAATCAAATTCAAAACATCTGCACTTCAAAGCCAGACTAGGTTTAGTCCAAATAAGTAGCTATGATATAATTGCATTGCAAATATTTTTACCTTCTACGCCACTGGGCGAGGAAGTTTTGTAATCACAAAAAACCAATTCACTCATTTCCGTCGGTCTGTCTGTCGGTCTGTAGGCTAATCTTGAAACCTTGAGAAATACTGCTCAATCTTCATTTTACACAATGTTAATGTTAGTATTATGCTAAGGACGCACAAGCTTTGTAGTTTTTGGAAATCGGTCCAATGGCGGC
The DNA here is from genome assembly GCA_963669975.1 of Acanthoscelides obtectus. Classification (NCBI taxonomy): domain Eukaryota; kingdom Metazoa; phylum Arthropoda; class Insecta; order Coleoptera; family Chrysomelidae; genus Acanthoscelides; species Acanthoscelides obtectus. The sequence goes on along the minus strand of CAVLJG010000121.1, from coordinate 5,176,012 downwards.
AGAGAAAAAGGTTAAAAACAAAAAGGAAAATAAAAATCGCTCAAACTTCGTTTTTTGATGTTCTAGAGGCTCCTAATCATTTTGAATTTTTTTGTTAGGGTTGAAAATTGGGGATTGTAGCGGGTAGGGGGTTGTAAATGTTACGTCTTTAGTGTTAGTCAAATATGTTCCATCATTGAGAAGATTCTGATCCCGGCAACAACGGGAAAAGTAAACGATAAAAGTCCGATGTATAATTGGAAATTACTAAAATCGGCGTGGCGTGCGCTATACGCTGCATCGTCCTGAAGGCCACTGTAGACTGTAACAATCGCAATAAAGAGGTAACTTGAAGTCGATGTCGATACGGACGGGTCGGGTAATATTTACATATTTTAGGAATATTTGAGTACCAGGAGTACTTGCCACATTAGCGATCTGCGATGCTTTTGTAAATGATGACTTAATTGTTTTTATACCTACACATAGATATATTTTTTTGAATCTTATGATCCTTAAATGTACCCGCCCATTTCGTCTAACCTTTAATTTGTGTTACTCAGTATATATTTCGTCAAGTATGCTGACTCATTACTTACTACGCATTGATATACAGTAAACACGGAATGACAAATCGCGCGATGCAGATATGTTTAAGCCACAGAAGACTTGTGAACTGAAGTTCGAAGATTATCGCGAGTTAACATCGTTTGGTTTAGGTAGTCTCAGATTTTGAAAATTGATTCACTTTTCCATGAAAAAAATTAACAAGGTGTTGAAATTTTTGGGGTTAGCTCCACGTTAAAATCGATAACAAAATAAGCAAACTGTCAGTAGTCAGTATTCTCGAATTACTACGGTTCATTTTAGTTTTCATAAAAACTCTTTCTAACCTTCCTTTTTGCTATTGCTGACAAAATAACGTAACGGAAGGGTAGGGATTCACTACTTTGCTGCACTGAAAACTCTCTCATATCATGAACATTAACATGTTAAAATCATTTTAGGCAAAATTGGACTTAGTCTGGCTCTGAGGTATAGACATAGTTTAAGACAACTTTGAGTTAATAAGCTCTGAAACAAGCTGCTGTACCAAATCTGTCATTGTCCCCAGTAAATAATTGAGCGAGAAGATACGTCGTGTGACAGTATCCATGATCCGCATGTCGTGTAGATTAACCAAGCTGTTTGTTTATATATCCGATTTGAAAAAAATATAGACAATCGCACATTCAAGTAGCAACACCGAACTTGTTGATTTAATGTTATTTATGATGTGTATTTTCAAAAAGCTGCAGATGCTTCGCGAATATACTAGAATTTTTTTTTGGATGTGTCCATCCCGCGCCGCGTGGATTTGTCAATATCGTAATTTTTCACTGCATTTTCCGCACATTAGATTTGTAATTTCCAACATATCTCTTTTTGAAAGTGAAAGTTCCAACTTCCAATATATCTTGTATATGGCTGAATCTACTTACATCGTTCGTCAACTTTCCAGGTAAGATCGACAACAAGGTGCGCGTAGAGATCCTCAGAGAGGAAGAAAAGAAGATCAGGGAAGAGCGCGAAGAGCGTCGCGAAGAAAAGAAGAAACTGGAGAAGGTCAAAGAAAAGGTCAAGGACAAAGAAATCCTGGTGGACAAAGCACCAATCCTCTCGACTAGCACGACTCCTATTTTGGAAGATACTGCTTTGAAGATCAGTACAGAGAAATTGGAGAAGGTTGAAGAGAAGTTGGAAGAACCTTTGCAATCGAAGGACTTTAAGATTATAGAGAATGCTATTGATTCTGTATCGAAAGAGAAGAAGCTTATTGTAGAGAATAAGGAGATACAAGAGTTGAAGAAAGAGGTGGAAGATTACAAAGAGGATATTGAAGATTTGGAGAAGACATTGGCTAGTGAACCTACACCGGAGATCAAAGAAACTAAGGCAGCTAAGAGACTGTTCAAGAGTGTCAATAAGATGATTAATAAATTGGACAAGGTAGCTATGATTATCTCTTTGCATCAGTATACTGGGTGTTTCAAATTACACCCTCACCATTGGGTCTCAGAAACGCTTAAATAGGGACAAAGTTATTTAGATAACTAACAAAATGCCGTTTAGGAAGTTTCAAAATTCAAAGTACTTCCGGAGAGAGACGCAAAAAAACGGATTTCACAAAATATTTTAATTTTTTCGTGACTTTATTGGTAATGGGATTTCAAAAAAAGTGCACATCAATATTGCCACTTTGTCGCCTCTACTAGACGGCATTATTAGAATTTCGATGTTGTTTTGTCTTTTGCCTTCCAGCATCAACTTTAATTTTTTCTTAAGGACGCCATATTGGATTTTTTAATAGGTGAATGGAGTTTTTAATTTTGATTCCAAAAATATGTCATACATTGGATTTTCCAAGTCTTAGGTCCGTATCGTCAGTAGTCCCTACAATTGTAGGGCGCCTTTATGGCCTCCTTGGTTGTCATAGTTTTCTACTTCTCCGTGTCAGAGCTCTATTTTGAGGTTATGTCACAAACATCTATTTGCATCAAATTGTGCTTACTTTTGAGTTATATCATGTTTTATCAGCCTGAAATTTCCTACAATTTAAAAAGAAAACATATCTTCACAATAGGAGAGCGCTGACGCTGACACGGGACAAGTGTAATCTAGAAATTTTTGAAGGAGAGAAAGGAGTATGACAATCAAGGAGGCCATAAACGCGCCCTACAATTGTATGGACGACTGACGATACGGGCCTTAGATATTAAAAAAAGACAGGATTTCCTAGGTAGGCCTTGAAATTATCAGATTTGTTTCATATATCAGATTTACTGGCAAATTATTTCTATTTTTTCATGACTATTTGAGATGGGGCCTTTAATATGGACGCTATATTGGAATTTTGTACATTTAAATGAAATTTTGAGTCCTAAGTTCAGTGATGTATTTCCTTAATAGGACATGAATTTTTTATTCTATCGAAAATTAAAGAAAATAAAAGGTGTTTTGAAGACCTCCTAGAACTAAATTGAACAGTGAACAATGTACAGAGAAGGGTCGGGCTACAAAATAATGGACAATGTTTTAAACATCTGCTTATTATTATCGTTGTTATTGTTACCATCACTAAAACTTTAATTATGTGTTCTGGTTTCATTATACCTACTTGTTTCTTTATACATAATTTTCGTTCCAACAACAAATTTAGTACCAACTAAGAAATTGCATTGCTGAGATCAGGACTAAAAGATCCATTTAAATTTACGAAATTCCAATATAGTTTCCATATGAAAAAAACTGAGTTAACGATGGAATTCGAAGAAACCTGAAAATTGAATTTGAATTGAGTTTTACTACACCATCTTGTAGAGGAGAAAAAGTGACAATAACAGCATGCCATTTCTTTTGAAATCCTGTGTCAAATAAAGTTACGAAAATGAAATGATTTTGCGACAAATCTGGTATATATCTGTTAATTTCAATGCCTACCGAAGAAATTGTTTTTTCTAATAATTGAAGTTTGGTAATGTTAATGTATAACATTATACATTTTTGGAATCAGAATAAAAAAACTATTTATCAGTGCAAAAATCCAGTATTGCGCCCTTTAAAAAAAAAAAACAAATTTGATGCTGGACGACAAGATATGAAACGTCAAATTGAAATTCTAGTTGAGCCATCTTGTATAGGAGAAAAAGTGGCAATGTTCATGTACAATTTATTTTGAAATCCCTCTACAAAGTCGCGAAAAAATAAATTTTTTTTTGGAAAATTCAGTTTTTCCGTCTTTCTTAAGTTCTTTGAATTTTGAAACTTAAATTATCATTTTATTAGTTATCTAAATATGCCAACTTTGCTCCTTCCCAGACGACTTATATCTCTTACGGTTTCCGAGATCCCAATTGTGAGAGTCGAATTATTAACATAATCTTTCAGATATACCCATGTTTGGAATAGTTTTCTTTAAAAGAAAAATGGGGTCTGTTTTTATTTGAAGCGAAATTTTGCAATCTTACTTGCAAACATGGTTGTAATAATCATTGGGCATATCCTTGAAGAATCAATTATGTTATTTTACAAAAAAATCTTCAAATATTAACTTAAATGTTTGCTAAAGGTGCTGGTCGATATGGAGGAGAAAGAGAAGCAGCTGAAGAAAGATTTGGAAGTAGAAGCTACTGATAAGAAAAAGAAGAATTGTTGAAGATAGATGACATAATCTCGGCGATCGTAAAGTTCAAAGGAGTGCCAGACCAGAGCAAGTTAGACCAAATTGCGACTGTTCTGAAAAAAATGGACGATGATCATGATGGTTCGTTGAAAATTGATGATGTGCTGAAGGTGAGATTTGCAAAGAATCGGATAAACATTGACATTAGATGCTTTTCAGTTGACTTCCCCGAAAGCATACGTTTCGTGAATTTGATTAAACACAAAGTGTTCTATTGACCACATTTCATCATAGAAACATTTCTGTTTGTTGTGGTATTAGTTGTTTCATGTCACCCTGTATTTTAGATTAGATAACAAGGAATAAAAAATAATCGAATCAAACACGATTCCCACGATAGGGGTCAAGGTCGTTATACTGCTGATAACTTTCCATAATAAGGAATCAGTTGCATAAAACTTGCAAACAATTTCATTTAACAAGTACAGTCTGCGAGAACCAGAAGTTCACCAATTTTGGCCTGAAAAACAAGGTTGAAATCGCCTTAAAATTATGTAGTCTCAAAATACTCTTTCAGGTCTTGCAGAGCAAGGTTTTATCTTGAATTTAGATACTTGGCGACCTCAAAAATTATGATGTCTAATCAAGTTTTTAATCATTGTAACGGTAATCCAGATCAAATTGGTGCATTTTATATTTTAAATTAATTACATTTTTTCGCCAGGTCAACTTTTTTGGATCATTCTGATTAAAAAGGCTTCCATTAACTTTTCTCTTAAGCTGACCATTTTCGAGTTATAAGCGATTTAATGTGTGGAAAGACCTAAAAATAGGAATATTCAATGCTTAAAAACTGAATAATATAATTTTGAGGTCGACTTAATTGCCTTTCAAGCCTCAAAGATAATTTTGAGATTACTTTATTTCAACTGAATTTTTAACATTCTTAGGCCCAATTTGGCGAAGTTTTGGTTTTCGCAGACTGAAAATTTTTACAAAATAAAAAAATCCGGCAGCAGTAAGTGAAAGAATGAAGCTTTAGTTGTGCAATCAAATCTCAAAATCCATCAAGCCGTTTGGGTTGTACCCCGTGAAATTGAAATTTGGAAAATTCGCCATTATGGTTCTATACAATTCTACTATACTCAGCATGGATCCTTTATACCATGAGAAACTACGGCAATGCTGTTCCTGCTTTAAAAACGACAGAGAAACATGACGCCTTAAGTACCAGTGGTGCTTTGACAGGGTTGGACGATTTACTCCCAAATTTTGGAGATTTTTACTTGGGGATATATTTTTCTGAGGGAAATCTCACGTTTCGCGGATAAAAAAGCTCTAAATTGCAGGGACAGTTAAAAAATCCAGGGCCGGAATCGATGTTTTTACTTTTTTGTTTCTATTAAATTCGACATCTTTTAACCCGGATATTGCAGTCTTTCATTTTGTACATTGCCAAGGAATGTCGTTAATTAATTAGCAAAATTGATTGCCCCTCTTTTGGTTTTTTATTCAAAGTGAAACGCCCTGTAAATTATTTTTATTTTATTTATCATTATTTTGCAGACAACGTACTATTAGATATTTAACTAAAAGCTATCCTAGAGCTACATGCACCTTAAAATAATGACTGACGTATCGTTTATTTTAGAAATAGCAAAAAAGGTCTTAAATTAGTCGTACCTAAATCAAAACTTGTGAAAGACCACTTATAATGGCCTGAAAATATACACCTGCCTCCCTGATTATGTCAAAAGACTCAACAATATAGATATTTTGCCGTGAACTTGAAAACTTCCTTAATTGTAAACCATATTATACAAAGGGTACTATACAAGTTTTGCAATACAGCTTGATTGATTGACTTCGTTCAAAGTAATTTTCACCACATTCAATACACTTGTTCATCCGCTAAAACTAGTCCTTAAGCCAGCTCTGCCAAGTTCGCTAGAAAACCATTTTCCTTTTAGCTTCATTTTCACTTGCGGAAACAGTGCAAAGTCGCAGGGAGTAAGATCTGGACTGTAGGGAGCATTGCCATGTGGAGGTACCAAGTATCCATTTTCGACTGCCCGCAGGTTTTTCATATATACTATGACTTTAGACAAGCACTGTTCCGTGTACCACTTAGCTGTGACTGTCTTCTGTGTGTCCAAAACGACGCGCTCGATTTGAAGTATATAGCTATCATTTTTTTCTTAATAGAGATTCTGACAACTACGGGTGTGCCCTCATCATCAAAGACCAAAACTTTGTTTTGAGCCTTGGTCGGCACATCGTAATAATAGAGCCAAGTCTCGTCATCTGTCACGATGCTACCCAGAGAGAACAAAGTTCCCTTCTGTGTAAATGGGCATGTAGAATTGCTGGTGCATGAAGCTGAAAAGATCTGTTGGTATGTCACTCTCCACTCTTTGTCAAGTATGTTCCTCACAACAGTAATGTTTTCCTCTGTTACGGACGTTCGCGGCCTTCCTTCCCTCTCAGCGTCCTCCAGAGTGAAATTGCCCCTTTGGAATTCTCTGTGTCACCTGAATATACTCGTACGATGAGGATAATCATTCTTTAATGCAAGCGACATTTCTTCTAAGCACTAGTCTAGGCTTAATCCACTCGTAAAGTTATACCGTAAAACTGCCCTTATTTCACTACGTGACCGCGATGCCATAGTCCGCACTTTACACTGTCAATAGGAATAAACAACAAAATCAACATACGTGCTGCTGGCGGCTATTATGCACTCATAGACATGTCTCCACATGCGGAAACATGCAGCCTCCTGCGTCCGTTTGTTGTCACATTGCATAACTTTTATACTACCCTTGGTACCATGTGTGAGGTCTACAATTCTTTTACTTGTTATCTGCATTTGTAATTTTGTTTAAAGTTAGCTTTGTAATTAAGATGGCAATGGAAACTTCAATCAGTATGTAAATCAACTGAATTTGACTCTCCATTCCAATTCAAAATTATGTAGAACATTTTTAGTATGGTTATGTTTTTGTGCTGTCACCTCAACCCTACGTTAGATTTAGCTAGATAATGCACACAGGGTAGATCACACAATTAAGTTTTGTGTATTATTAACTTAATTTCAAGTTGGTCTTGAATGTGAAATTTAGCGAAATTGCATATTGGCGGATGGTGGCGTTTTCGGGACGACGGACGCGGGTTGCGTGTCTGATATGTACATTATAAAACTACAAATAACCTGGTGCTCGCTTGTCGCTTCGAGGTGCTATATGTGCTTTGGGAACGGGAATGCCTACCCTAAGCGATCCTGGACTATTCTGGTTTTGCGCGGTGCCATAACAAAATTATAATGATGGCTTCGCGAGATCTCGGCGTGCTACATTATAATTTAATCTATTGACGCAACACACTATATAGAAGAGTAGAAAAGGAAAAAATGAACTGCCACCAGGAAGATAGATAAACAAACATATAGTGTCATTGTCATTGTACTTGAAAAAGGCCACTTTGATGGCGAAAACTTAGTACAATACACAGAAATTCAACATATGCAGGGTGATTCACAAGTCGTGACCAAAAATCAAATATCATACACACGACCACATTTCAAGGGGGGGGTCTTCTATGTAACATGTTTTCCTCGAGTGCTTCATTAAAAAGATACGGGGTGTTGAAGTTTAAAATAAAAAACATTTTTTTTAGTATTAAAATTTGGTATGTGGATTTACCTAAATATTGTCCACATTCAGAAGTTTTCACTTGAAATTAACATGCACCAGTGGCGGAGATTCGTGGCATTACTTTTCCAAATAAAAATAGTACTGGTTCTCTTCAAAACGCGAAATTTTTCGAATTTTACCTTCAATTTGCTACAAATAATTACTCTTGTGTTTTTTCCTAGAGTACACTGTTTTCATAAAAATAAAACAAATTAGATAATTCATGAGGAGCCGAGATAAAAGGTAAGATAAAATAGGAGGCCTTGATACCAACTTGATGTTTCCTGGGAGATAGTTTGTCAAAGTTATGTGTTATACGGTTTTTTTCGTTACTACTACCATTTTTTTAAAAGTCAAGTCAAACGTTTCTTTTTCGATTTTTGAGTGCTGTGAAATGGAATTTAGCAATAATGAGTACGCCGATATTATTTTTCTGTACGGGTTCTGTAATGGAAATGCTTTAGCGGCTTCTCGGGAGTATTTACATAGATTTCCTAACAGACGTCAACCTACCTCAAAGGTTTTTACTAATTTGTTTTTTTTTATTTTTACGATAACAGTGCACTTTTGGGAAAAAACACAAGAGCAATTATATGTAGCAAATTGAAGGTGAAATGCGAAAAATTGCGAGTGAAAAAAAAAACAGTACTATTTTTATTTGGAAAAATAATGCTACTAATCCCCTGTATCTCCACCACTGGTGCACGTTAATTTTAAGTAAATACTTTTGAATGTGGACAATACTTAGGTAAATCCAAATACCAAATTTTAGTTTATTCTAGTTGACGGTTTTGAAGATAGTAATATATATTTTTAAACTTCAACACCCCGTATTTTTTTAATGATGCCCTCGACGGAAAAAAGCTACATAGAAGACCCCCTTGCAATGCGGTGCTGTGTATGATGTTCCATTTTTGGTCACGACGTGTGAATCACCCTGTATGTGGTTTGATTCTGCTAAGCTAGACAATGGAGTTGTCACATTCTTTTTTTTTCTTACAGTTTCAAATAATTTTTTGAATTACAGGTAATAGAAATTATCGGCAAAGAAAACGTCAATCTAAGTGGGAAACAAATCGAAGAATTATTTGAACTCTTAGACAAAGAAGAAATTCTTGAAGTGGAGGATAAAATCGAGAAAGCCCTTCAAAAAGGCAGGGAACAGAGCTCAGGTCAGGATAAACTACCCCCTCCCAAAGACGGTAAAAGCAAATCAGACGAAAAAACGGCAACAGCGAAAAAAGAGGATGTAACGTCACCTCCCCCACCGCCCGGAAAGCCCAAGATGGATAAACAACCAGTCATCACACCACCTCCAAGTATTGACAAAACAAAGTCAGAGAACTCCAAGCAGCTTTAGTCTGTCTCGTTTAAAAACAGAGTCCTTATTTATTTTGTTAGTTACAGTCCAACTTTAGCTTTAGATGTGTGGAGGTGTCAGCTATCATATGTCAACTGTCAACTGTGCTTGTGAGGTTATGTCATGCAGTTGGAGTATTACGTTTACGGAATAGTTTTGACTTGGACTGTCTGAAAAAATGTCCGTTCGCTAAAGTTTGACGGTGACCAGTGTAAAAATGTGAGTGGAATAAATTATTTTTCTTTAAAAAGGCTGTAAATATTTTTCCTTTTAAGCTGTGAATGAATTTGTCCAGATTTATTTTGTATTATTTTTGTACAGTCAAGGATAGAGATAAAATGCGAAGCAGTGTCCCTAATTTTTTTTGATTTCCATAGTGATGAAATTTTGAAGTGCTTTTATTGTTTTTTTGTAAAGGTTCACAATTGAGAATTGTTATATGTACAAACGTACAGTTATACAGTTAAAAGGTGTTTTTTGATAAATAAAATGTGTTGAACACAAGGAGTTTATTTATTATAGGAATTTTTCCTATTGTTATATAATTGATTAACGTATTCTACCTATCGATAGGCAACCTAATACTCAATTCCAGCGTCCAAAAAATTATCCGAGATGAAATGACGTACCATGACGTCATCTGCACCCGCGAAAATTGTGATTTTTAACTTTATGAAAATAGAACTTAATCTCAACACTTGTAAGTTGTATCCTAGCAAATTATGTATATAACCATTGATTAACGTACTCTTCTGGATATAGCCACCCTAATACTATATTGCAACGTCCAAAAAATTATCCAAGTTGAAATGGATTTCCATGACGTTATCTATGAGAACTTTTCACAGCTTTCTCTCCTCTCCCAAAGACTAAAACTCTGAAAAGGTCTCAGAGATGGTGATGTAGCCAACTATATAGATATAGCATCCAGTGAAATCAATATATAGCAGCGGACAAAAGTTTGGAAACATTCTTAGTAATTTTTAAAAAGAGCCTCAATTTCTCATTCTTTATTATTATGGAATATTTTTTTCTCATATAGTTTGCTTACAGTCTTGAGGATACAAATGACAATTTGTGTTTGATGTGGTAGTACAGACTAGCATTAAAATACCTTCATATTATTTTGTGACAAAAAATGAGACGACAAAAGTATGGAAACATATTTTTTTACAAAATTAAATACAATAACTACAAAAGGATTAAAAAAATACTGTTTAGCTAATATTTGGTAGCATAGCCTTTAACATTCAATACTGCCTGACATCTGCTGCTCATAGAAGACACCAATTTCTTCTAGACGTCTGTTGGGATATTTTGCAAAATATTTTTTACATTATTAAATAAGTCGTCCCTATTTTTAAAACTTTTTCTTGCCAGTTGTCTTTTTTAACATCTTTTTTAACATGCTCCCAGAGATGTTCTACATGGATTAGGTCCGGAAATTGCCAAGGCCATGTAAGATCATTAACATTTTTTAGTCTTAACCAGTCCTTTACGAATTTTGAGGTATACTTGGGGTCATCGTGCTGGAATTTTAACAATTGGACCCGTTCCAGAACTAGAAAACAGCCCCAAACTATGACGTTGCCTCCACCGTGCTTAACTGTTGGCAACTGATACTTTTTGTCGAATCTTTTTCGTATTGAATGTCTCACATATGCCGTACCGTCAGATCCAAACAAGTTAAATTTGCTTTCATCACTCCATAAAACTAATCTATTGTGGCTCTGTCCAAGTTAGATGAATTTTAGGAAATTCAAGCCGAGCAGTATTTTTTTTAAATGGGAGGCTTTTGCACTGGACGCCTACCAAAAAGCCCAAAATCCACCAAGCGTGTCTGCACTGTTCTGACGGAAAGATTCTCGGCACCCTCTTCTAGTATTCTTTTGAAAATCTATGTGGCTGGCATTCGAGGATCTTCATGGGACAAATGTTTAATTTAGCGATCCAAAACATATTCGGTTTTTTTCGGTCTTCCGCACCTGGGCCGCGTTGCTGTTGAGCCGTATTCTTGATATTTACTAATAATTTTAGAAATCGTCCCCTTGTTCATTTTTAATTTTTGAGAAATGTCAACATTTCTGATACCACTTCTAAATAATTCAATTACTTAAATCTTCTTTCTTTTACTTTTGCCATTCTCACTGATGTTGATATTTACCGCACGCAATATCAGAGTATTGCAGAACGAATAAATACGGCAAAACTGAAATGTTTCCATACTTTTGTCGTTACAAAAACTGTGGTATTAAAAAAACGCGTTTTTATTTTCAGACTATTTGAATATTGACAAGATAAACCTTGTATTAGTACGGGACAATGGTAGACTTTAATATTTATATTATCTGTTCCTTCACAATTTTAATTTAGGTATATGAAATATAGATCATAATAATGTTAATATTTGTTTCAAACTTTTGTCCGCTACCACTGACGTCGTAATGTGTACGAGAGAGAAGCGAGCAATACGTGTGTTAGAAAAAGATAGAAGTGCCTATTTGTCTAGCAACCCGAGTGACGAGGCCCCGAACGCAGTCTGCGGCTTGCCGCGATGCAATCGGCGCACTCCTAACGTACATATTGCACGCTTCTCTCTCGTATGCGTTACGTCAACCAAATTTGCGTATATGAGCATATAGTTGGCTACAGAGCCATCCATCAGATACCAACCTTTTCAGATTTCTAGTCAAGTTATAAATCATGCTTTTAGCGCGTGACCTCTGCGGTGCCAAGATAGTGATGGAACCAGTTGAATTTTGACGACTATGAAATGAAATTATATCGGAAAAATTTGCATTTAGTTAAGGTTTTGAGGTGTCATCTCAAGAGAGTTGAATAAGAACTGGGTATATCGATAACTGGCGTTATGAGGTATCTTTATGCATATTCTTTTGAGCGAAGTTAAAAGGTATGTATTTGCAAAATTCGTATAAGTTGTATATTATAAATTGAATTTGCATTCTTACTTACATGATGTCAGAATATGACACCTGTGACTGATGAAAGAATGAATTTACTAGCGTTCTGGCTGCTAAGGCTCCGCAGCTTTACCTACAGAACGTATAGGTGGCGCCACTAATAACTAGTAGCATAGCGTAGACGTAGATAATTATTATTTAAGCTGTGCTAGTACCATCAATGTTACAAAATATGATGGCAGACCTCGCTGATGCCGGCTTGACGGAGATTTTGGTACTCGTACTTGCGGCGACAGTTGAATCTTGTCAAATATTGTACAATCGATGATGAGTTCACGAATAAAACCATAACTATAACGTTCCTTGGGTATCACTTATCGCTTTGTGATTTAGACATGATGCTAACAGACTGGACAGATATTCACATTTATATACAAGGTATCCTCAAAGCTGGAACTTTTCGCTAAAAGATAGATAGATCTAGAAAAAATAAGCGGTTTTTTATAGTGGCATATGCAGGGTGTTAATTAATTATGTACTGTGAAAGCTCTCATAAGCGGGCAGCTATGGTTCCAGCTCTTTTGCCCTCTTATTGGAGGTGACCCCTTAAAGAAAACTAAAAAATATAGGAATTGCACAGTTTTTTATTTATAAGTAACATAACATACATGTATGTATGTACATACATACTATTACATGTATCAATTTATAAAGCATAATATGATAATTACATATATTAAATTAAGTCTTATTATAAGACTTGTATGTACACATTGTACATAAAATTATAATTTATAATTACATATATGTATGGAGGTGTAATGAAATACGTACATATGTTACATACGAGTAAAATTTTCAAATAACAACAAAAGGGCAGAAAACCTGTTTAGAAACAGTTTGAAAAAATGTTAGAATAGTCGCTTGCTTAAGTTTTTTTTGCTTTGCATCATCACGACATTTCTGAAAATGACGTTCCAAATTTTTAATTTGTTCAACATCTTTTGCGAAGTTTTTCAGTTCTGTTACATAAATTACGGATTCATCATAGGTTTTTACTTTATTTTCCTCTTCTTGAATCTCCTCAATTTCGTCATCCGTCTTCTTGATTAGATTCAAGAACTAGTTCTACGTCTAAATGTTCAAGCTCAGCATCTTCTTCAGTTGGAGTGTTTTGATGAATGCTAACATATTCATCTAAATTTTGACCGTTGGTAATGTTCAGCTCATCCGCAGCTCGGACCATCGTTGCGAAAACAGATAATGGCAAGTCATCCTCGGGATCAAAATGAGGAACCTCTTGCCCTGCTTTTCTGAACCCAGTTTTTCGGAAACAATTTTGTCTTGTTGTCTCATTAACATTCTGCCATGCCGTTTTTATAAAATACAATGCCTTCAAAACATTATTTTTTTTTGATAATTCAGAGGATGATTAAACACCATCCATATTTAAGAAAGTATGTTTTAAAATCTGATTACGATAATAAAACTTAAAATTTTTAATGAAGTCTCGAGGATGAGATGCAGCATTGTCTAAAAATTGCAGAATTTTTCTATTTTTAATGCCCATTTTTCGATCCAACTGGGCTAACCACTCACCCATTATTTCGCGTGACAATCAGGTTTTGTTATTTGACTTCCACATAACAGGTAAATCCTTAATGTTTACATTTTTCAATGCTCGAGCGCATGCAAATTTGCCAATCACTAACTAGTTTTTTTTGTTCTGTCATACTTGCACAGAATAATACGGTTAGTCTTTCTTTCGATAATTTTCCCCCCGAACACTTTTCAGACTTTAAAGCCAGTGTTTTATCCGGAAGCGCACGAAAATATATACCGCTTGTGTTGGCCTTGTAAATGTCTTCAGATTGGTATCCCAAAAGCAATGAAGTTTCTCTATAAATGCATCGACTGTCTCTTGATTTACATCGGCCGCTTCACCAGAAATGAATTTAAAACTAACATTGTTTCTTTTACGCTATTTTTGAAGCCACCCATCGGATGCACTACACTTTTGACAACCATATTTTTGTGCAATTTACTTTGCTTTTTCTATTACAAGCCCCCAGATATGGGTATTCTTCGATTTCTAGCACTAATAAACCACTCAAAACATGCTTTATCGATGTTTAAGCATTCAGTCCTACAAAACATTTTTGTTGTTCATTTACTAAAGACTGCCACAAACTTCGGATATCCTCTTCATTTTTTGCAATCAACGTCGCTTGTGTCTTTCCTATATTAAATCGCAATGCTGCAAGCCCGAGTTGATCATTTTTCCTTATCAATAACATTCACAATTTCCATCTTTTCTTTTAGCGTCAACATTCGCTTTTTCGGCTGAATATTATCGTAAATTAAAAGTGCACACTAAAACACAAACAACAAGACTAACAGTGCTAAACTGCCAACTCTAAATTCTAACCTCCAACACAATAACTTGTGATCGTGTAATACCGTAAATCCCAGAAATCTTCGCGGGGAATCACCGAATGGCCATATTAAAGTACCTAATGGTTAAACTTCATTTGCTCGGTTATTAGAGCTTCGCGATCGCTTAGAGGAGATATTATTTCGTCCTATGTGCAAAAATTGCCCGCGTCCGTTTATTAGAGTGCCCGCTTGTTAGAGTGTACTTTCTATGTTAAAATATAGGACTAAAATCGGTTCCAAAAAATGTTGCCGCTTAAGGAAGATGGTTGCTTATTAGAGCTGCCCGTTAAGAGAGCTTTCACCGTACCAAACATTTAAATTTAACAGACGATTCTTTGAGTAATTTTAAGACAAAATGGCTTTTCGTAAATAACTAAATATCCTTTACCTAATTTTCTTGCAATTTAGCGGTGGTATTTATAACATTAAGGAGCTAAATTAGTCCTGACTTGATTAAATTTATCAAGTCCAGTGGCGTTTCGAGCGAGATCTGAACGAATATTTGTGACGAAAATATGGACGCCACTGACTTTTGTGCATGTTTTATTATATTTTTTGGATTAGGCAAACTTTTTTTGTCACTTGCTTACTTTTCAAGAAAAAAAACAGTCCACTTAATTGCATAACCTTGGACCACACAAGGAGAGATTGGTCCGCAAAATCAATCAAACCTAAATCAAAGGAAATCCGCTCCCGTATCTAGATCAGATCAAAAGTGAGAAGGCACAAAACACGTCAGTACTCAACCCAAGGGCAGGTATCGTAAGGAAAACATACATTTAATTATCAATCGGTTTGAAAAGAACCAAAAAGGTACACTCGTACAGCAATATCAAACTTGTCGACATGATTTCAATTTATGGTGAGTGTTTTTAAAATGCTACTGCGGCTTCGCGAGCGTATGCAGATCGCCTTTCCAGAGATTATCATTCGGGACCGCATAGATTTGTTCACCTTGTGCAAAGTGCTAGGGATACAGGTCGTTCTCAGGGCTACCAAGGTGGGCCACTGGATACCTAGACAACCCCAAGTAGTCCATACTGAGAAAGGATTATTGAATCTTGTAGAAAAAAAAGCGCGCCTCCAAGACTAAAGCGTGGAAAATGCTACGTGATGATGGATTGTACCCTGTTGTACAAGCGGAGTATTTTCCTGCAAGAGTGTTGTCAGTGGTTGTTGCACCAATATGAAAATAATGCGAGGTTGAAGTCCATATTATCCACGGAAGAATTAACCTCCACGCGTAACGGAGTGAACAACTTCCGAAATACTTATGTGTACTTGTTGAAAAATCCTCAGGTAATCCGTCGGTTAGATTTTCAACCAACATCTATTTTGAATGCTTGGGTCGGCATGGTACATGGTATGGGCATTCGACCTTTTATTTTCCCGAATCGGCTGGACGGTTTACAATAGGTACTAAACTTTTTACCAATGGCGACAACTTCGAACAGTACTTTTAGGTGACAAAGCCGTACTTGAAATTTCTCCGCAAATGAACGATCAGTACTTTATCATTAATTTTTCTTTAGTTTTTCGCTACTGTTTCCTAGTTCTACTAACTTTAGGCAGTTCAAAAATCGTATTAACAAAATTTCTTTGGGACGCGGTGTTCCGGCATTTAGTCTTCAGCCTGCCCGGCTGATTCGATATAAAAAAAACACATTAGCATTGAAAAGGAAAATCCCAACCCTGTATGCAAGGTGTCCCAGGAATAACACGTCAGAGTGCCACCGGAGGTAGATTGGCTTCAGATCAATCAGATAAGATCAACATGACCTTAGTAAAAGTTTTCTAGTTTTCGAGATATTGCCACTTCTTCAAAAAAATCACTACTTTTTGCTAATTTTTGCCTGTTATGGCTATAACTTATGATTTTTTTTGGGTTACCATTAATAGTTGGTTGAGACAACCGAGTATTCATTTCATTGAAAACTAGAACGGTATGATAAAAAAAACTAAATTATTACATTTGGTTTCAATGCGAAAACCTTTACTAAAGTTTTACTAATTACGGTTAAAAAAATGTACCAGAATCAGCAAATGACATTAAAAATTAGCTATTTAATGCTCTTTTAAAAATAGTATAACATTTGTAGGTCCTTTTTTTACTAAAAACTAAATAATTCCAAGTTTTGTCATTGAAGTAGTAATACTTGCAAAATACTACAAATAAAAAATAATAAATACAGCTGTCTTTTGTGTCCAAATTACAACTGTGTGGTTGCTGTAATCGTTTTTTATTTTAGCAAATGTCTAAAACAGCTATCCATTATAGGTTGTATTTTTTATTTCCATTGATTTTCGCAACACTCAGGTAGTACCTGCTCACTGCGATTACAGCAACTACAAAGTCGTAATGTGGACACAAATAGCAAATTTTTAAGGTCATTTGCTGATTCAGTCTGGCACATTTTTTTCACAGTAATTAGTAAAACTTTAGCAAAGGTTTTCGCATTGAAACCAAATGTAATAATTTGTTGTTTTTTTTTTCAGCATACCGTGCTAGTTTTCAATGAAGTAATTACTTGGTTGTCTCAACCAACTATTAATGGTAGCCCAGGGAAAAAATCACAAGTTAGAAGTTCTTTCTAGCCATAACAAGCAAAAAGTAGTGATTTTTTGAAAAAACTCAAAAGTGGCAATATCTCGAAAACTAGAAAACTTTTACTAAGGTCATGTTGATTTTATCTGATCTGATTGATCTGAAGCCAATCTACCTTCCGTGTCACTCTGGCATGTTATTTCTGGGACACCCTGTATAGAAGAAAATGCGCCGCCATATTCAAGAATGACCGCTAAGTCGTAAAAGTTGAAGACATGGTAAAAAATCTTTCACTAAAAAATACCATTATTATATATTAAAAATAAAATATAATCACTCATTATCACCCTGCAGGTAATACAACCATGTAATGTGATGTAGTTCCGGATCCAGACACTTGACAGTCATTTTGGCAGTAGATGGACATGCTAGCGAAGTATGTTCTAATCTTGAAGACACAAAACTAACGATTATGTTGGTACTTTTTCTTCCCCGTATCTCCTCTTCATTGTTTCTTAACAGAAAATCTTTGTTATCACATGTGAAATGGAACTCTTTGGTTTCCAAAAAGGGATTCGTGAAGTTTACAGCGATCATGCCTCCGGATCTTATCGTGTACGGTCCTTTGGGTTTTGGCGGTGTACATTCGCCTGTTAGTGGATATCTGAAATAAATTTGTAGAGTGTGATTAAAAAAATTCAATAATTTTGAAGGCTAATTTCTGGGGTATAGTGACTAATTGAAAGTAGGCGTCGCGTTCTTCATATTACTTTTAGAGAAACTGCATTCTTTGGCGTTCCATCATGGAGAGAAAGGTCGGTTCATGGGTATTTCTCTTGATATAGCAAGATAGTCTACAAAGTAACGTCGTATCAGTCCAGAAAACTATTCTGATTCGGTTTTTTGCATAATCTTATTCGAATACGCATCTACATGTTGCCAGGCCTAAAAATGTGTCAAAATTTGTCTGAACACTTTAAAAATTGTTTTTTCCGCTCAACGTGTATTCTGCGAGAGCGCGCTCTTGATTAACGATTATAAAACAAAGGCTAAAATTCCTTTGGAATTTGTTATTTGACGTTTGGAGAATATTTAGGACCTTTGGCAATATTGATATGTTCGTTTTTTAAATTGATGTTTTGATTGAAAATAATATTTCGCACCTGTAAAATCGCTTATACAGGGTGGCCAATATACAGGGTGACTTTCAAGTTGAGTCATTAATTTTCAGATAATGATTGTAGAAGGAAGATAAACCAAAATATGTGTGTAAAAATAAAAAAAAATTAAAAAAAAATGTTTGCCTTGTTTTATAAAGTATCCTCCCGACAAGTATTTCAGTGCGGACCTGTATTTGATCGTGAGGTCTTGGAGCACCGGCATGCCGTCACCTGATTCATGAGCCCGTTGTACTACATTAACAAAGGCACGAGGGGTTGGTTGCACTCGATTGGGAAACCGATCCGCATAAACATGTGCCATTTTTTATTTCGTTTGAGCCACGCAACAGACACCACTATTCACTCACGCGTTACCGACTGACACTGACTGTATACAAATGAATAAAATAATTGTAAAAACATCGTTCCAAATTCTTTCGCTTTTTTGTTTCCGGTGCGATGAACCGATAAGGCGGATTATATCCGTTGTCGCCAAACACGAGCACATAATATTATTATTGAGACAGGGCGGTACTCAAACTTCCAAAGGGCTATAACTTTGTTACTTTAATTTTACCAGAAAAATGGTAAAGGAAAAAACATTTCTTTTGATCAGATCTACTCACTGTTAAAATAAATGACTCAACTTCGAAGTCACCCTGTATAACTGAGTGATTTAAATTGCGCGTCATTTTTGATACACGCATTTCAGTAGGTGGCGCCGAAGCAGTTGCTTAAAGCACAACATGTGTCCAATTCATCATGAAGCGCTACACGATCCCACAACGCGTTCGTATTGTTAAAACGTTTTAATTAAATAATGAGTCGATTGTTGCAAAGATTCGGAAGCTACAACAAGATTTCTGTCGAAATTATGTGCCCAGTGTCAACACCATTCGTCAGTTGGTGCGGAAATTTGAACAAACAGGTGAAGTTAGACTTGCCAAGTTCGGGCCGTGTTCGAAATGTTCGTACTCCAGAAAATATCGAGAGAGTTCGTGAAAGTGTAGTGGAGCGCCCTGATACGTCTACCAGACATCGTTCTCAAGAACTGGGTATTCGTCGCACGTCATTATGCACTATTTTAAGAAAGACTTGCATTTGCGGCCATACAAAATTCAGTTAACCCAAGAACTACAGCCAAGTGACCATGAAAGTCGCTGACAATACAGTCATGCAATACCGATTTTTACCGACAACTGATAATGAGCTATGAAGCCCACTTCCATATAAACAGATTTATTAATAAGCAGAATTGTCGTATCTGAGCATTAGAGAACCCTCGTTTCATCCATCAACGACCACTACATCCTCATCGAGTCACAGTTTGGTGCGGTGTTTGGTATAGAGGTGTCATTGGACCTTACTCCTTCGAAGACGCTGCAGGTAATTCTCTTACTGTCAGTGGTGAGCGATACCGTGATGTGGTGCAAAACTTTCTGGATCCTCAAATCCAACAATTTAGCCTCCAAAACACATGTGCTTCCAACAGGACGGAACAATTTGTCACACAGCTAGGCCAACAATAAATCTTTTGCGAACAATATTTCTCGATTTGGTGATGTCAACTGGCCACCAAGGTCACCGGATTTAACGGCTCCTGACTTTTTTATGGGAATTTTTGAAAAATAGGGTTTATGCCAACAAACCAAATACTGTAGCGCAGCTGAAGAACAATATGACGGAAGCGATTGAAAATATTCCTCCCGAAACCTGCCAAAAAGTGATGGAAAATGTAATCAAGAGGGCTCTCAGGTTTGCTTGCGCGCCTTCTAGAGGCGGACATTTATCTGATATTATTTTTCGTTCATAATTTCTAAGTGCAATAAAAGATTAAGGTGGAAAAAATGGACGCATTTTATTTCACTTCACAAATATTCAAGATACAAACCAGTCAGTTACATATCGGCCACCCTGTATTTCGAAAACTATTGGAGAAGAGAAGAGGTCGTAAACACCTTTTTGGTTCAGAAGGACTCAAAAAACGCAAAAAACTTTGTCCCGAGCGATAAATAAACAATTTTAGGAACTTCTTTAAAAAAACCTCTTAAACAATTTTTGACGCAACATCGAGTTTGGTTATTTTTGAACTTTATGCAAAAAATCGAATCAGAATATTTTTCCGAGCAGATGCGAAGATACTTGTTGGACTAGGAGAGTGCGGGAGTTATGCCGCCTCATTCCTCTAAATATGGAGTTAATTTTGTGATGAAACATTTAATGACACGAAAAACCTAGTAGCAATTAGGTAGTATTATTATTTTTAAATGGATGCATTCATATAATTTTTGCTGTCAGTGTCAGCTTCAAAAAGTAATTTGTCTGTTGTAATAGACACGATTATATTTTTTATAATATTTGAAAAAAAAAACGGTGAAGGTACATATTTAATGCTCAAATTGTTTATAAAAATATATTGACAATCAAAACAAAATAATCTTTAGAAACGTGTTATGAAGCTAAATGGTGTTTATGTTGGCTATGCAGAGGGAGAAGTGCAAGTAAAAAATTAAGAATAATTTGTCAGTAATCGAAAAAATGCCAGCGGGGCGTCAAAGTTATATAGAACCAGGCTTCTAGACGCAAACGTAAACTAAGAAATAAGAATTTGGAATATATTGATGAAATCAGACAAAATTTATAGAATTTGGAAGCTGTCAAATAATCAAATATGAACTTCATTATTGTATTAGTGATATTGCTCACATGAAATCTCCTGTCATTGGTGAAGAAAGTACCGCTTTGCATTTCGTTATTCCTAGTTCAAATGGTTCAAAACAAAACATGTATCTTCCTTCTTCTCCTGGCAAAATAGCTGTCGAACTTTCCAACAAAAATGCAGGATTTTCAAACTGCAAATATCGAACAGAGGTATAGTGATTTACATTGATTAAAATATATTGCTTATATTTCTTGTGTCATTTATTGGATATGGGTGTAGAACGTACCATTTCAGAATATGTTTTGTAACGTGTTTCAGTTTTCAATCTTTATAAACATAGCACCGTTCCTTCACAAATTGATTAATGCCTCCTCATAATGGGAATAGACTGGCGCATATCAATATTCTTTATTTATGCGACGCCCTTAAATGGTTCTGCTAACAACTTTTACTTTTAAACAATCCATTTCAGACCGTAATGCGTGTTATCTGCAATCTAGTCCTTGCAAATATCTGTTATCCTGAATACGATCCTGATCTCGCGGTGATTCTGACGTTGGCAACCCTGCACTGTTTCTAGTACACTAGTATGCAACCGACATCGCGACTTATTGTTTGCGTTAAAAATTTGAAAAAAACCTTTTAATTGTTGTCGGCGAAATACAAGAGTACCTAACTGCGTCTGCTCTCGTGGGTTCGTGAGTGTATTTTATGTACAATCTGGGGATCTCGATAGACAATTTTCGCAATGCTGTTGTACAGATAAATTAAAGTAATCCCGCGTTTTTGAAATCGCTGTTTAGTCACAGATTATAGTTTAGTGCCGGACGAATTAACTGCGATTTTCATAATAAGTGTTTTGTTATGATCCTCATGATGCTGTCTATCATAAACCCTGCAAACCTTTTCTTGGGGTATTTGGAATGACATGGTAAGTGGCATGCACGTTACTTAAACTTTCATTCAAGATGCTGTATGGTATCTCTTTTTTGAAACCATTGTTATTAGATTATTATAATACGGGATACAGGAGATACCTACACTGTGCGGCATCAAGGTTATTAGTGCTAGTGCTCTATTAGCTTTATTCCTCCAGTTATGAATGCGGAAAGCGCAGCTTTTGCTGCCTTTTCTCTCTACCATTAGGTTTGCTCCCACAAGCAGTTCAACTTGTACAGAACTAATTCTGAGTTAGTCTTATGCACATGCCTAAGGTAAGTACAGTTCAGAACTAGTTCCCTATTGTGGAGTACATTTGTAAACCACTTGGTAATACAGGGTTATCCAAATTAAGTGTCCACCATTAGTAACTTTGTTATTAGTGAAAATACAAAGTTGTTTGAATTAGCAAACTAGTAGCATTTTTAACGCTGGTAAAAATGAGAAATAAAAAAAAAACAATTGAGAGTCGTTATTTTGATTTTTTTCAGTAAAATAACATTTTCTTAAATGGAAACCCCTGTATATTATATTTTTTTCTGTTAAAGCATCAAATTTTAAACAAAAAAGCTTACAATAACTTTTCTCCTAGGTTACAAATTGTTGAAGTTATGGCCTCCAATCTGAAACAATTAAATTGTATCGACAAACTTTATTTTCAACATCAACTTATAATCTTACAAAATACAATAACAATTTTTTTTAAAGAAGATGCTCGAAAACACCAAATTGTTCTTCAATACATTTTTGGGCACGTTTTTCAACTGCTCGAACTGTCTTAAGTATGGTCCTACCATCTATCTGGGTTATCTTTTCCCTAACTGCAGTCTTTAACGCGTCAAGGTTATCGTACCTTCGCTTGTAAATTTGGTTCTTTAAGTAACCCCACAAGAAGTAATCAAGTGGGTTTAGATCTGGTGATCTGGGAGGCCACTGTATTGGGCCATTTGTTCCTATCCACTGATCATTAAAAGTAGTACTTAGAAAATGATAAGTACCTCTGGAGTTGTGGGCAGGTGCGCCATCTTGCTGAAAATGCAGATGATGTCTACTTATAAGATCCAATTCGTCTAAGAAATTAGTCAGAATTTCTGACATAAATTCCACATATCTTTCACCAGTTAGGGTTCCCTCATAAAAGAACGGGCCAACAATTTTTGAACCAATTATACCGCACCAAACGTTGAAACTGAAACGGACTTGTGGGCCTCTTGGATGTACTAACAAAAGATTTTCTCTTGACCAATAATGGTGGTTTTTTCTATTAAACATTCCAGAATTTGAAAAATTTGATTCATCTGTCCATAAAAGGTAACGAAAGTTATTTACATTTTGGCGACAGAAGCTAAGATACCAATGGCAAAAAACAAGTCTTCTCTCTGGATCCCCTGCCAAAAGCGTTTGAACTGGTCGGTACTTATACGGAATAAATTTGTATTTTTTTAAAATCCTTTGAACAGTACCATAACTGAAATTAGAGTCCTTGAGAATATCTGCTATTGAATTCTCACGATAAGCTTCAAAATATCCAATAACTGCAATTTCCGTGGCCTCGCTTATTATGAATTCTTTTTTTGCCCTTGTTTTAGCAAAAACATTTTCGTTGCCCCTAAATTTTCGATAAAGTCTCAGAAAATATCGTTCATACGGTTGAATGCGAGCGGGATATAATTCACTGTAGGAGGATTTTCTGCACATATCACACTTTTCTTCATGGGAGAACATTTTTCTTTAAATTAATGACACAATAAAGCTTATAAACAAGTATTTACACTAATGTTTGACATTATTTGATTTTATCATTGTTTTCCAAAGCCTTCTAGTTGCGAGTATGTCCAGTTTAACAATTTGTCGCTTATCTTAATGCTGTCAAATCGCGAACGCCATGTTGTTTTCATAGCCGTCTTAATATTATAATACTGCAAATAATTAAAAATATTTATCGTTATTTTGACTTTATTTTTGACTTTAGCGTCAAAGTCATTATGAACTTTTTTGTTTAAAATTTGATGCTTTAACAGAAAAAAATATAATATACAGGGGTTTCCATTTAAAAAAATGTTATTTTACTGAAAAAAATCAAAATAACGACTCTCAATTGTTTTTTTTTATTTCTCATTTTTACCAGCGTTAAAAATGCTACTAGTTTGCTAATTCAAACAACTTTGTATTTTCACTAATAACAAAGTTACTAATGGTGGACACTTAATTTGGATAACCCTGTATAATAGCGTAAGTACACAGTGATGGAATGTCGATCGGCGGATGAAATTTTACTTTGGAAGTGAAGGTTTATTTTCAGAACGCCCAAATCATTTATGACAGCCGACCAATTTCTAACCACGTTTTCTGAGTGCATTCATAAGAAAATCTATGTATACGATACGAGGTAGCACATGTATAAATAAAAATATAAATATTCTGCCAATTTTGAGCACTTTTTGATAACAAAATAAAATAACCAAACAATAAACCATGAGAATGACAAGTGACAACAAGGTTTTGGACTTTTGGAGCACGGGCAGTAACGTTCCAAAAGAATGACTCTGTTCTAATTCCGAACGCATGAAACAGGTACGTCAAACATTGACGAGCGCTATAACTGTTACATAGTAGTGCAAAGTGTATTCTGTAATAATCTACGAATGACGCTCGGTTGAAACAGACAATTACACATTACAAGTTTCCGAATGCTTGACGTGGAATTTGAGATAAATTATTGTCTTTTAGCGTACAGAGAATCTTAAAAAAATGGTTTGACAGGAAATGAAAGAAATATATAAGATTAAAATTACTAACAACATGGTTGAAACAAATTCATAAAATTCTAGACACTTGACTATGTAATTGCCATTTCTGGTTCTTTAAACTCTTATAATCAGCTCAAGATCTTCATCCCCATTTGAATCTGTTCCTTCATCATTATCTTGATCATTACCAATTTTCTTAATAAGTGTAATAAACGGCACATTAAGCGGTTCTCAGAACCAGAGCTGTTCGGAACCGGTTCAGAATCAGTTCGGATTTTGTTGGAATATAGCTGCTAGTAACGGAAGTTCCATTATCGGTCTTCGCATGCTCTATTTAGTTCAGAATCAGTTCGATGAAAAAGGGTGGGGGTTAAAAGATCGGCGTTTAGGTTTTCATGATTTAGTTCCTTAAGATAATTTGCCAAGCACGAAATTGACAAAAATCAACCTTGAAATCTAATACACATACCAGATTATGTAGTAATTCGGAAAAGAGATTTAGTGAGAAAAAGGAGAAACCATACTCGTATCGTATCAACTCGCGTCATTGCTTCATAAACTGCCAAACTTTATTTTTTGTACATTCTATAAAAAATAATTAATTTAAGAGCTACCAATCCAATCTCACCAAAATTTTCGGATTTTTATGACAAAAAAATTGAAAGAGAACTCATCTGCGTTACGTTACGTCACACTAGAATTTATTACGTAGAGGCTTTGGCGCTAAAATGTATGTTCAAACTTTAGGGAGAAAGTTATGCTATTCCGCGTTCGTATAAGAGCATATACAGGGTGTCCGCAAAGTTGGGGTTCTCCTTTTCAGAAACAACTACCCTTGAAATATCAAAGGTAATGTGTAGTGAAACGAGGGCGACCAAGTAAAAAAAATAAAGGAAAAAGTACTCACTCTCCAGTTGACGAGAAGGGCTAAGTACGTCTCTGCCCGAAATCATACCGCTCCAACAGAAAATGAAATCAGCTGATGCGCTACCGAGCAGACGCAGGCGGTGGTGCAGACACTACAGACCACGAACAGAGGTAACAAATATGACGGCGTTGCCGCGTTTTCAGTTTTTAGGTAAACGTACTTTATAGGTATTGTTCGAAGTTATCGCCGTTTGATTCAAATACACAGGTGCGTGCACGACGTAGCCAAGCATCGGTGCAGGCTTTGAGAATGGAGTCCCTCCCCCGAATGAAAGCACTAGCTTGTTCAATTCTGAGACGAAGTTCGTCAACCGTATGCACTTCAGTTTTGTACACTAAGCGTTTCATTTCTCCCCAATGAAAAAAATCACATGGTGTTAAGTCTGGAGATTGCGGAGGCCACGCTACGGGTCCATTACGTCCGATCCACCTATTCGGAAATAATTCATTCAAAAACTCACGCACTTCGCGTCTAAAATGGGGCGGTGCACCATCGTGCAGAAACCACATTGATTGTCTTACACTTAATGGCACATCTTCTAACAAGGAAGGCAAAATGTTGCGTAAAAAGTCTAGGTATTGCATCCCGTCCAATCGATTTGGGAGAATAAATGGTCCAATGAGCATACCGTTCACCATGCCAGCCCAAACATTCACCGAAAATGTTTGTTGAAAATGTGCCCGACGGACAGCGTGCGGATTTTCTACTGATCAAACATGAGTGTTGCGAAAGTTATTCACCCCATTACGCGTGAA
Organism: Acanthoscelides obtectus; assembly: GCA_963669975.1. NCBI lineage: Eukaryota > Metazoa > Arthropoda > Insecta > Coleoptera > Chrysomelidae > Acanthoscelides > Acanthoscelides obtectus. The sequence goes on along the minus strand of CAVLJG010000121.1, from coordinate 5,149,723 downwards.
AGTAGATTCATCTGTCACCAATATGCACTACAAAAAGTCGGGATTATTGTCATGTTGATGCAGCAACCACTCACTAAACCGCACTCTTGCTGGAAAATCGTCAGGTTGAAGGGCTTGTACACGTTGGACGTGAAACGGATACAGCCCCTCTTCACGCAGCGATTGCCACACTTTAGTTTTTGATACTTGCACTCCTCTAGCCACGTATCTAGTGCTTGTTGAGGGATTCTCGTCTACGCGATTCAGTAGTTCTTCCTCAACTTGCACCATTCGTGGTTGTCTAGGCCTCCCACTGTGCCCACCTCGAAATTCCTCCAAATGGCCCATATCCCTGACTCTCTGGACCAGGTATGCATACACTCGCGAAGCCTCTGTAGCATTTTGAAGGCATTCGCCATAAATTAACAACATATCAACGAGTTCATTATTGGTGTATGAGTGTGCCATTATTATTTTTTTGAAACGCAATCGATTTTACGGTTTCGTTTACCTCTACACGCGTGACCGTAACCGTCGGTTGAAGGTTGCATACTGACCTGACACACTGACCCCGACCCAGTTCTGTCGTCGGGTTGAGCCAGTGACCTTGTACCACTCGGTGATGTCGCGGGTCGCGGCTACAGGTCGGTATTCAGATATTTTTGATGTTCCAGAGCCCTTTATCTCGGTTCCCTTAAGACATTGGTGTATATGATACTAAGAAAAATTGCTTATGTTTTCAAGATCTACACGTCGTCTAAAGGAAAACACCAACTTTGCGGACACCCTGTATAGATACTTGTTGTCAAATATAGATATTTCGTTGATATAAAAATTTAGGAAAATATCCCGTAATAGTAACTGATATAATTCCTTTTTACATTTACCTTTCCATTGAGTTCCACAGGTACCGTGAAATTATTACGCAAGCTAACTGAAGCAAAAGATTTTTCTCCTAGTTCTGTCTCGAAACGGACAACCTTTTCTACAAGTGGAGGGTTAGCTTTTACGTTCAAGGAGTATATAAACATTCCCAGCTCATCACTTTTCACCTCAAAATTCCATCGAGAGTTATCTACCTTTATTGGAAAGTAGCACAATTCCAAGTTATGCTGGAAACAGAAAAAATATAATATTTAATATCGTTGATAAACGAATTCTACAGGATGAATACGTGTTGCCAAATAGAATCGCCTTCAGGCAAATGTCACACGATCAGTATTAATGTGAACCGTCAGTATTTATCATGAGAGAGAATGTGATCCTTCCACATCAGTTAACACCACCGTCAATCATCGTCAATATTTTTCGAACTTTCTAAATCCTCAAAATTGTTATTACTTCTCAAATTTTCAAAAATTTCGGACGAAAAATTTCAAAACCTTCTGAATTTTCCAAATCTCCATTTTTCACAAAATGCAAAATTTTCAGGCGTTTCAAAATCTAGAAAATTTTGAATATCATGGTAATTTTGAAAATTTCGAAAATCGTGCAGATTTATGGGTACGCAAACTTTTGATAATTACTGTTACGATACAGAACGTTCAAAATTTTGAAAATAAATATTGTTTGTATAAAAACCAAGGTGAGATTATTCCTCAAACTGCACTCAATCCTCAAAGAACGTCTTAAGTCCTTTTTTTATTGACCCGCATTGATCAAAATTTGCTACTGGGGCTAAATTCGAGCAATCAGAAGGCGTTTTTGAGGTAAAGGATATAGTCGATTCCTTCTAATACATAAAAGTTTTGCAATACAGCTTTGTTTATTGACTTCGTTCAAAGTAATTTCCACCACATCAATACACTTTTCCATCCGCCAAAACCAGTTCTCGAACCAGCTCTGCCAAGTTTCACCGGGGAGTGCGGCACACGCCGACCTCAGAAGGTCCTCATCGCTAGAAAACCGTTTTTCCTTTTAGCTTCATTTTCACATACGGAAACAGTGCAAAGTCGCAGGGAGCAAGATCTGGACTGTAAGGAGGGTGCTCAATAAGTTTCAGTCCAGTGGTGAGCTGGAGCGTTGACATGGTGGAGGTACCAAGTGTCCATTCTTGGTACCTCCATAGTTTCTTCTTATTTGTTGACCTAGTTGGCGGAAAGGAAATTCGTCATTCTCATGATTTCCTCCATCTTCATCTGGGTCTTGTTCAACTAACTCAGAGTCAGGATCGCCCAAGCTCTTCGCAACGTTATGGAGTACAATACAAGCAATAATTATTTCCGGCAGATTTTCCAACTTTACGCGGCAAACATACTGTAGGATAGGGAACCGGCGTTTCAGTTGGCCGAAACAGAGCTTAATTATAACTCTTTCTTGTTTTAAAAGCTTATTATAATTTATTTCTGCACCTGGAGTAGGATTTCTGAAGGGAGTCATAAGGCATGGCTCAATACCATAACCGTCATCGCCAAGTATTACAACATTTGCTTTATTTATTAGTTTTGATCTAGTCTGTGAATTTCTCCATATTCTGGACTCGTGCACTGATCCAGGCCAACTGACATCAACACATTTAAAGTAGGTTTCCCTTTTCGGTTGATATACTCATCTCCATGGCGATTTGGTTTCAGGATTCCTATATGTGTACAATCAATTACATCAATTGCTGTCGGAAATTTATACATACTTTGCCATATCCGCTTGGCCTCCATCAGTTCATGGTTGGTAGTTGGAAGCTTGATCCATTCGTTCGACTGTACAACTATGCTGTTCACAACTCTATCCACAGTCCTAGATACCGTTGCTTGACTAACACCAAGTTCCTGACCAATACCTTGTTGATATCCAGGGTCACCGAGATAGCGTAGATATATATCTCCACTTTGTGAATACATGAAAGTGCTCCTCCTCGAGTTTCCTCATTCTCAACTAAAAATCTGTCCGCAAGCCATTGCACATTTGCTTCGTCGAACCGATATAATTTTTTGAAGTCACGACCAAGTGAAGGTAATCGAGGTTTGTACGTTTTAACATCCCTAACATCCACAATTTCCGCCATCATCGTTTGACCACCTTTCGTTACGAAGTTGAGTCTGCTACTGACAGGACTCAGAATTTTTGAAGGATATGCTTCCTATGCCAAGTATAAGGTGAAGATTATGAATATCCATTTACTTATGTCACTGCTTTGAAGGATATGCTTATCTCAAAAAGCAAAAGCATTTACTTCAAATTATTATAAATACCATCTGGAGGACTTCCTTCAAAATTTGCAAGTACAAGGATATCCTTTGTTTTATGAATACGGCTCATTAAGTCATATATTTTCCCTATATTTGCCATGGAAACAGATATGATAGATATGCCTTATATAGTTTAAAATGCTGACGTCGAAGCTTCTTCGTACTTAAGAGAACCTACCTAATCACGATTCGATTTCGCCTTTTGCAACGACCTGACTCATCCATTTTCTTTGAAACCCCCAACAAAGGCATAAGAAGTCTTGACTTAATCTGCTTGACGCCATTTTTTATTCTGACAGTTATTATTTACACATTTGTATAATGAAATACAAAGTAACTTTGCTAATTTTGGCTTTAAAATAAACTAATCTTGAAATATACTTTGGAGTCTTGCTCAGGAAGGTTTTAGCTGTAATTTAGATATCTCAAAAATAATAATTTTTACTCAAGCTTTTAATCATTGAAGATGAGCGTTTTCAAGGTTTTTCAGACATATCGGAAACGAACAACTTCAAAGAAAAGTTACTAAGAGCCTCGGTAGCCGGTGGTTAGCGACCCGGGCTCGAATCTCCGCGTTGGAAGTTAATTCCGTGCCATGAATGTTGTGTTGTGTGTTGTCTATCCACGTATGTAGGTGCAATATTAACTATATCTACAACTCATCGCTGGAGCTAGTTTATTCTATAAATAATCAGTTACAAATAGATGGCTTGTGGAGTAGTAGCACAGTGTTGGTAGTACGGGGTCGGCAAAAAGGGTCAAAAGTGGCCTAGTTGCCGGGCTTCGTCTTCCCACCACCAACACCACTACTACTACTACTGAAGATATTTCTTGTTTATAATGATCCGAAGGATCCGAGAAATCAGGAAAAAAATGTCACAGCGATAAAACTTTTTTTGTAATGATTTAAGAGCGGAGGAGATTAAAAAAAAATCGATCAAAAGGTGGTACGGCAAGATCCAGATTATTATTCTTTGACCTTTTCTCAGTTGTTACCTGTTTATAAATTGCGGTCCTCACATTTTGTACACTCAATTTCATCCAGAGCAATACAGTTATAATTATAGCAACCTTTTTTTGTAATTTCTCATAATAACCATGCAGTAACTTAAGAACTAAGAAAAAAAACTGGGCGGAAGACGATTGATCGCCACTACCACGTGTATGCCTTTTTTCTTTCTAAAGATAAGTCGATAAATCGATAATATGTCATCGATATTTTCTAGGTATGTTACTACTGGGGTTAAGAGGCAGAGTAGCATTATGCCTAACTTCGCCCCCTAAGTAAAGACGATTTATTATTACTATTACTATTATTATTACTTATTTGAGTCTGATTGTCACGAAACTTCTTCATTGGATTGGGTATCTGGTGAAATATTTTGATCACCATCATTCTGTTCATCGTCTAATTAAACGTTTCCTAAGACATCGACTCAATATAAACATCCCTTAACCCCAATAAAGTCAAAGTCAAAACAGTTTTTCTTACCGTGCTGTGAGGTGGAATAGTAACAACCTTCTTGTACAAGATATCTGGCAGGCGACATTCGTTGAAGAATGTGACCGGTATGTTGATCGGATTCTCAAGTTTAATCGTGACTTTCTTCAGTTCCCGAAGGCACGTCTCTATGTATATGGCATCCAAAGGTCCGCTTGGTAGAAGTTTCAGGGATATTTCGTAGCAAAGATATTCTTTTGTGTCTGGATTAGTGAATGTCACCTATAAGTAGCATACATTTTTAAAAAACAAAGTTTAGGGAGATCGTAGACCATAGTGTAGTAATCTGTAGAAGGAACAAAGTACGTAGTGGAAAAATTACTAAGCTGGCAAATTTGAACAGTTGACTAATATCAAATCACAAAAAAAAACAATTTTCTCTATGAGCTAGCATCATATTGGATTTGAAATCTTTGCACTCGATTTAACCAGAAACTCAGTGCTTTTCGAGATCACAATTACGCGGTGAATTTTGAAAAGAATCCCGCAGTTTTCTCATGGAAAATGGCTACCGCTAGATTATTTGAAATTTTGCATAGAGATAGTTTTAAATAAGGCAATAAAAAATTCTGATGGAGCCAACCCTCAGAAACCACTCCTCCAATCGTCTAGGGAACCCAAGAAGTTCCCAATCAGATAAGATGTGGTAGGACAACATAAGTTTCAAAGCAATATTATCAGAGAAGCAAATCATACTGCTATAAAGATATCTTCCAGAGTGGCCAATGACGATTATGGACGTGACCTTGACAGTGACCTTGAATGTTTTAATCAAGGTCAGGAAATTTTTTGAAAGTAGCAAATCATACTTTTCACCAGGAAAATGGAAATAATAAAAAATCTACTTTCATGTAGTTAGTGAGCATTTTAGAAACGCAAAATTTTAAGGTGATGGTTAGGAAACCCCCCTTGATCTCCTGTAGAACTCAGAAGCCCCCCTAATTAGGGCGTATTGATAGATGTAGGAAATTATTATAGTTTGTAATGTTGACAGAGATAAAGTAAAATGTTCTGCTAAGATTTATCCCAGACTTGCTAGTGGTGCACATGGATGTGACCTTGACCGTGATCTTGAAGGCTACGGTCAACGTCAAGTCAATTACTGAGTTACTGGGAACGGGCGATATGGGGAAGCTCTATCAACACGAGAGGAGGTCCGGTCTTTCGCCTGTGCATAGTAAGTACATAGGCATGTGGACTTTGACCATAACCTTCTACGTCACGGTTAAGGTCAAATCCATGTTCACTACAGGCCTGTCATTATAATTTATAATAATGTTAACGCACATTAATGTTTTGGAAGCATTAAACTACAGAGGAAAGGAACCAAATTTGAGATACTTTTATTGAAAAGGAAAAATAAAGTACTTTTTGTTTTAAACGAGCGTATATTTTTAAATAAACTTGCGATTTGATGCTCCTAGCATACTCTAAAATAAAAAAATAAAATATTAAATGTATTTTTTTACAGGCAAGTAGTATATTTTAAAAAAATTAAGTATTTTGTGAATTTACAGATGGTTCTCTAATTTGAGATACTATTCAAAAATCCCTTTCTTTTACAAAAAGTGCAAAGGAAAATTTTATTGGTAATCTCTTCACAATCTTCATGTGCCCATCTACTACAATGGCTGGATTTTGTCCATTTTCACCCTTCTCATGTTCGGAAAATCGAACCGTCTGAAGATGAATCATCCAACTTAAGGCTTCCGCTGCATTCTGAACTTGAACTGGATGGGGAAGGTATCTATCCGAATCCTTTTGAGGCTTTTCAATAATCCATCTCCTTACTCTCATGTTTCCAGGTATCTGCATCTTGATACAGGGGCTTAATTTGAGATAGTCTAAAATTAGGAATTTTCCGTTAAAAAGTTTACACAAGCATATTTAGGTTATATACCTAATACAGTCACAATATTGTAAATGAAACTAAAATGGTATTTGTAAGCTACTAAATTTATATCAGACAATTGTTTTAAATAACTTACCTTAATTTTAGTAATCACTTTTCTCGCACTATTAAAAATATTTTTAACTCTCAAGAAGTAACAAGTTGTGATGTCACAGCAAACCATGTGCAAAACTAAACTGTAAGCACACTTAGTTCACAACTTTTTGGTATTACTAGAAGACGGTGCTACAAAGATACAAAGTTACACCACTGTCTCAAATTAGGCGCTTGTGTCAACTTTGGTTCCTTTCCTCTACCAGATTGTTGCGTCTTCAAACAGTGCTACGAGGGCAAAATTCAAACTTACCCTGAATTTCAGTGGTTCCTCGTTAACAACATAAATGTTCCAATTGTATTTCTTCGTTGCATTTGGTGGTAGTGCAATCACTTCCTTTCCAGTCACCCTGTAAATACTTTTAATCGTAGGTGTACTGATCAACTCAGTTTTCACCGTGAATGTTTGCTGTCTGTTCAACCAATTTTCAACCTTCAACGTTTCTTTATGCAGTTTCTTACAGGGTATCTCTCTTGTAATGTTATCTACTATTAACGGGGGCTGAGCTGTGCCTGTCAAGTCATACAGTAGAGCTTGGCCTTCGGGCAGCTCCAAAAATATCGTGGCCTGGAAACATACATCATTTTTTGAGCTATTGTTTCTCGCACTTCCATAGTCTATACGACGTTTTGTTTGATGTGATCCTCAACAGTGTCGACCGATGCACTGCTGGTGGTAGCTGGTATCCCGCCAATTGATTTGCTGGCTGTGGAGAGATGTGCGCTCTATAAAAAGCGCGTCGAAGCTACAAGCGACGAAAGAGAGGCACTTTTTGTCAGATGGCAGGAGAGATGGGATGTAACTGACAATGGTGCATGGACTAGAAGGCTGATTCTAGATATTAAAACTTGGATTGACAAGGGAGCGGTGCGGATTGATTGCTATACCGCACAGTTCCTCATAGGACATGGTTGCTTTATGAGCTACCTGAAGAGGGTAGGAAAGAGAGTACACCAATTGCTTATATTACAATGAAGAGGAGGATACTCCTAATCACCTACTCCAATATGGTAGGTAGGATAACTACCAGACGCTCGGCGAGAGACTCATTGCTGACAATTTTTCCACGCATATACGCCAGGGCGAATTATGCTGAGTAAGGTACGGAGAACAAAAATAGACCAAGGAACCAATAGTAGGTTTCTATTTGAGCGGTTGTACATGTACATAGGTATAAAAGTATGTATGTGCCTAATATCTTCAGTATGAGCACCTAACGCAACGCTACCCACTATGAAGAAATGCTACAATCATTACCGTGGTGGGATGTGTGGCGAACGACTGAGGGGTCTTATTGAGTATGCCATTTCTGGAGACTCTCACACTTCGGGCAGGATATACCGGCAAGGCAATAATGTCGAGTTTTTCTGATGTCAAAAAAGTGTGGAAATTAACCGGTATGGCTACCGATTGTAAGAAACATCAAACAACTGCAACTCAACCAACCGGAACGAGGAACATGTCACAATCAACCACCGGTCACGTCATCAAACAGTATCAATAGTCAAGAAAGGGCTATGTTCGACAGTTGACCTGACGACGATAGAAGATCACGCCAGTCGAAACGTCGTGAATCAAAAAACCTTAAAGACAATGGAAGTCCGAGAAGCAATAAGGATTTTTTCGCGAGTCCACGGTATAGCACACTGCAGTACCGGGAACTGTTACACAAATTTTCGCGAATATCGCGAATAGAGACGTGGTACGGTTAACCGCCTAAGATGGGTGAGAATTTGTCTTCGCAATGCCGAAAATTAAGCGAGTTAAATTATTAAATCATGAATGGAGGAACAAGTCCACCTAATTTTAAATGACGACGGTGAAGGTCATCGTAGATATAGGCACCGCGCTTGTCATATCAAACGCTTGATTTTATTGATATATACATTGCACAAAAAACGATCGGTCTTTTTATTTCAGATTCTAAGAGGACAGCTGAGTTTATCAAGGAACTTGAAGCAAACATTTTGCGCAGCATGCGCCATCTAACCACTCCTGGTGTAACTTGAAGCTGTCAAAACTTCGAGAAGACGAGGAAATTCAATCTGTGCCCGCTCCATTCACTACGGGATTTCGCGAAAAAATCTCTATAATCTCAATTGTGCACATTGTTTTCAAATTTCAAACAAAATTATTTTTTTGTTTACACGTACACTTAAGTAGCAGTAAATGCAATGGAGTGTAAGAATTTGGAGTATACCTTATGTGGGCTGTTCATTGCTCTTGGAACGTAACTGATGTGAAGCAAATAATTCGTCTCCGCAGGAATCATTATTTCGTCTGGTATTATAAATTCTTCTCCAGTCAAAATAGGCTTCAGGTTCCATGTAACTTTGGTACTAAAAATTGATAAAAAAAAGCTCCTTTTACTAGGGATTTTTACTCAAGTAGTGCCATATCCCTTGAAAGTCTAATTCGAAAAGATTTTACAGTGTCACATCTCCCGTTCTACAAGGCAAACACTCCACCCGTTTAGCTACCTTATAAGCACTGACGAGATAAACCAAACGTATTTGGTAAATTATCCTTGAACCATTGACCAACACATTTTTCAAGAAGATGCCCAACCCTATGATGTATTTGGATGTTCACTTATAATTTCTATCTTCACAGCCACAAGAAAAAGGTTCTAGAATGGGATCATAAGAATGTCCACAGGCTCATTATTTTTTCGGCTACTCATTTTTACTCTTTATTTTTTCTAGTACTTGAATTCACTCATTTTCTCCTGAAATGGGAGGCGGTGGTCTTATTGGAGGCCGGTCGACCTCGATTCGCCCAGAGGTCATGACCCCCAGCCATATATTGGGGTAAACCCACTATTTATCTTTATCTTGAGGTTTACTTACTTGTTGTACAACGTTACTGTTTGGGATGTCTCGGTCCTTATTGGACAAAAAAAAGTGAGGTGCTCTGCAGGATTTGGCCAGTTTACCGAGTTAGCAACGATAGCAAGAGGTAGATGGGTTACTCCATTTATTATACATTTGCTCTAAAACAATATGAATCCTATTGATTTATTTCAGAGGGCTTACAAGTAATAAAAATCTATCTCCCTCCTCACTATGGCCCAAGTTACCTAAGGCCAGACGTTTTATGCTGTGTCGCAATAGTCGTGGAATATGTGTCGGAAATTGGGCTAAAAAATCGGGTATTTCCATAGAATTTGTGACATTCTAAGTGGCTGGTGCAGAGAGTAGTTGGTCTACAATCCAATAATGGCACGTGAAATTCTACTTGTCCTATTGAGTTTTCTGAAATCTCCAGCAACTTGCCTTGAAAATGACTTGTAAGGATCATGGTCATGATCAACATGACCGATCGCAACACCTTCCTGCCAAGGAGTTTCAACGAAATATTCCTTTTAGTATTAGCTCAGACATATACAGCAAAAATATTGTAGGTTTGCAAAAATTCCCACAAACCTGAAAATTGGTGCATACCTCAAATACTTCAATATAAATAATACAGGGTGTAAACGTTATGGTAGTCAAAACAATTCAAAAAGTTCATATGACCCATGGTCCAAAAGCCAATAGATTTTTGTCTAAAGTGCTTTATATCGACCACAATTACCACAATCTTACTAATTTTCATAATCTAATCTAAAACGTTTTTAAATTGGGTAATTAACAAATAAATGGCATTAAGTTTTTCTAAGTTAAGCCAAAATTTGTAGTCAGTAAGTTTCATTAAATTAAATATTTAAAACACACATGACAACAGCGCGTCGGTCTTTCATCACTCTTGTCGGGCCGGCAATCGATCACAAACGGTAACAGTGGTTAGTTATCGTTTTGCATAGATAAATTACTTTATCGTTTTGTCGAGCATAGCATCGGGCGTATTGTTTTCTTTTTGTTCGCGTATGTCGTCGTGTTTATTTACAATGTTCTCGAATCAAGAGTTGCCGACATGTTCTTAGTTTACGGTGAAGCTCGTCAGAATTCAAATCTTGCAGCTCAAATTTATCGCGACAGATTTCGCAAACGGGTACACCCAGAAAGAAGGACATTTGTGCAAGTATACCAAAGACTTCGAGATACAGGAAGTGTTCAGCCCACTAATATTCGCACTCGTGAAAGACAGGTTACGTAGAGCAGGACGAACAAATTTTAAATATCGTGGAAATCAATGCAGATATCAGCACTCGGGAATTAGGCCGCCGCGTAGGACTATCGCATAGCATCCATGGAATCCTACGGGAAAATTTGCTTTATCCCTACCATGTACGAGTGCAGGTCTTGTTAGCAGAAGACTAACATTCTGTCAGTGTTTTTTGCACAAAAACATTGAAAATCCGGATTTTTTTAAAAACGTTCTAGCGACGGACGAATGTACTTTTACGCGAGACGGGATATTAAATTTCCATAATACTCACACGTGGGCCCAAGAAAATCCTCATACCATTCGCGAAGGTCATTTCCAACAACATTTTAAAATAAATATTTGGGCGGGTATTCTTGACGATCAGGTAATTGGCCCTTTCCAGTTACCCCCAAAGTTGTCAGGAGAAGGATACCTTAGCTTTCTAGCCAATAACCTACCAGATCTTTTGGAACAGATCTTAGACAACATGCCATTACAACCGAGACAGGATTTGTGGTTTCTTCATGACGGGGCGCCACCACACATTTTTAGAGGCGTCATTTAGTATTTGAATGAACATTATCCAAATCGCTCGATCGGTCGAAATACTCCTGATCCTCGAAAATGGCCAGCAAGATCTCCTGACCTCAATCCGACGGATTTCTGGTATTGGGGAGAACTTAAAGGGATGATTTATGGGGCTGGTCCAATAACAACTGAAACACAACTTGACGAGAAAAATTTTAATGCGGCTGAAATAATAAATGAACAACTTCGAGGACCTAGAGTAAGAAGAAACTGGGTTCGTCGTAATGAAGCTTGTGTGGAAAGTGGAGGACGACATTTTGAACACCTTCTTTGATTACAAAAAGTGCAATGTAGGTTTTAAAAAGAAAAACAATATATGTATCAAAATTGTGTTCCCTATTTATAAGTGGATTTTTTTAATATGTTCAATAAACTTTCACACACCAGGTGAAGCGCTGAGACAGTTAGTGGTAAGTCCGTTTTTTTAAATGCTTGCATTTTACGAGTACATTATCAAATAATGAAATAATACCTAAGAGCCAAAAATAATAAACTCCACCTTTATTTACACTGTGTTCCGTCGTGATTTGCGTCTGGCATTTCAGCGTTGTCAGATTTTATTTTACTTTAAAGTCGCTTTTCTCTAAAAAAATGCCGTTTTGACCCCCATGTTATATGAAACTTTTTGCTTATTTTAACGCCCTCTATCACCCATTTAAATAATGGCTATCATAACGTTTACACCCTGTATACCAAAACTCCACATATATCGTTGGAGTCGAACCTTGACTTATTTGGGTTGGAATGTAAAAAATATAATGTTTGGTCATATTCCTCTTTTTTTTATACGCCAACTACCACGAAGGCCTAAACACCCATGGGGTACCGTGGTGGGGCTATAGGGTGATACAGGGGAAAGGGGTGAACGCCACACGTACTCTGGCGAGGGAACACGTGTGCATGCAACATGCACACATTCTGGCCCCGCCTTCGAGATCCGCCGGGTGGTACCTCTGCGTTCGACAGTCAGAGACCGTCTACCACCTACGGACAATCACAACATACATAGACAAGAGAAAAATTTCTCTTGGGACGGGATTCGAACCCACACAGCGCACGGCGACTGATCAGGAGGCCGAAGAGTCTACTACTGCGGCCACCGCTGCTGCCTTATACAAACATTGAAGAGAATACAATTAGCTATAAAAGTTTGTTGTTCAAGTACTTTTATTTCTTGAGACACTGTTTATGAGATCTAGTGATCTGTGGATTTTCAGGCACTCTTGTGCTCTTATGCGGCATATACAGGGTGTTCGAAAACTAGGCGGGGTTATTTAAGGGGGTGATTTCTCGTTAAAAAATATGAAAAACAGTTTCTATAAACATGGGTTCGGGAATGCAGAGTTTTCAAGATACAGGGTGATAAATTAAAACAAATATTTTTTTATTAATACCTTTGCCTTTTTTGTAAATTCGATATTTGTTGTTTAATTAAGCATCTAAAAATACTTCTTCGCCTCTTGTATTTTTTTCGTATCTCATTTCGTTTTCGAGAAAAAATGAAAACCGTTTAATTGCATGTCACTGGACAACATTAGTTTATTAATTTTTGCTAAAAAATTGAACCAAGTGACAAAAAATCCAAAATTCATGGAAAGAGTGTTATTGCAACTTTTCCAATAGGTACCATGATGACTACAAGAAATTGATATATTTTTTTTTAATTTATCACCCTGTATCTTGAACACGCATTTCCGGACCCATGTTTATAAAACCTTTTTTTCATATTTCTTAACAAGGACTCACTCTCTGAAATATCTCCATCTATTTTTCAAACATCCTGTATTATGTGTGCGCCATCGACCGTTCGATATGAACATGTATGTGGAAGCATTGATATGTACGACTTTTGCTAAAAAACATACTAATAATACAGGGTGTGTCAAAAAAGTGAGATTTCTAAGAAACAATTTCATGAGCAATTAAAGATTTGGATACAAAACAATTGAACGTGAAATGCTTGAAAACTCAAAAAAGAAAGTAATAGTATTGATCCGTACCATTTAAACACATCCTGGTCTGTCTAAGCTGCGTTCAAAATGAACGAAAATGGAAGTCGTGTTTTTGGAAAAATTCGAACCTACTTGAAAATTTTTTGCAGGCACTCAATATGCTATTAATTAATTAATATATGATAAGTCCCCATCGATCCTTGGAAAGCAAAATATTCTTTCGGAGGTTACTTGCCAAAATTACCATTTTCTATTATATCTATGGAACCGTACGACTAACCACAAAAATAACTTGCTCCAAAATTGTAGACTATACATTTCTCTATAGAACTTGCCCAACTGCTTTTGTTTATGATTCGCTATTTAGGCGTTCTTTAATATATAAGTTGCTGCTACGTCGCATTCGTGGCGTGTTTCATCGTTATGAGTCGTTTTATAAACTGAGGTATTAAAACGGCCATAATGTGTACGACAGTACTCATAAAAGATGTTTAAAAAATATGCTGGTGGCTCAAAAAAAAATTACAAAAGCTTGAAAAGAGTTTACTGAACTTAAGCCTGCTGTTCCAAGTAGACCTCATAAACGGCGACTTAATGAATAAAAGTACTTTATAGATAATTGAATTCTCCATAATTTTTCTACACGGTATTTTTGTAGTATCTCTTTCCCTTTCAGAGAAATATGACAAAACGTGATATTTTTGACATTTGAACCAAAATAAAACAAGGTTCCGCTCCAAGGATATATGAGTTTTAATATAATATTCATCATGATGTATTTGAGGTATATACCAATTTTCAGCTTTGTGGGAATTTTTGCAAACCTAATTTTTATTTTGACTGGATTGTGGATTATATCGATTGATTCTAAGAGTTTTTGGACGACACATTCACCATTTTTGCAAATCAGACAACTATCCGCATATTTCTTAGGAACTATCATAGGATTGCTTTGGTCCCATGAACACTTTTGTTCGGCAAAGCAAGAAATTATCATACTGACTGTTTAGACAAATCTACTGAGAACCAATTTCCATATGTTTTGTGCCTGATTCGCTATAGACCTCGGCACCAGAGTCCTCTTTAGTAAGAGTGGTCCGCATGTCAGATCTCTTTTGCAATCTTTCGCTGGACAGATAGTGGGCCTGATTGGGATGATTGAGACACCGCGAAGGAGGAGCCTCAGGGATAAAAATCATCAATATTCACTTTACCGAGGTTAACATACCTTCAATATTAACTGACATTGCATCACTTTAGGCCGATAGGTTATACATATCTTCATTACAGTCTTAGGCATGATAACGCCATCCATCGGATGTATCTCAAACTGATCATTTCTGTCGACGACCCATTTGAATCTTCCTTTCAAATCGCCGGTGTTTTGCAAGAGGATGTACATGTCACGATGACATCCCAGAACAACATTAGCGAATGTTAGCATATTTTTGTCCAGAGAAAATTCGGGAGCTACATAAGAGCCTTTCACTACGCATAGGGGTAGCGCGTAGTCATGAACTTCGTAGAAAATCTAGAATAAGTTTATTGTATTTGCATAGTGATCCAAAAGGCAGCAGCAAAATTATGGAGCATAAATTATGTCGGAGAATAACAAAGAAGCTGCAACTCTGACTTTTAGACGCTGACTTTAACTTTAATGATAGGTTAAAGAAGCTACTATGACTTTTAACTGGTGACTTCCACGCTAGGTGAAAAAACAACGGACGTTTGGCTGGAGATTTCAAAACTATTTTATAGAAGAGACACCGACTTTTATCTGGTGATTTTAATGCTAGGTTAATACAGCAACATCGACTCTTAGCTGGTGACTTCAACTCTGGGTTAAAAAAGTAAGTCTGACCTTTAGTTGGTTTAGTTACCAAATTTTAGCTGGTAACTTAAATACTAGATCAAATAAGAGATGCCGACTTTTAGCTTATGACTTCAATGCTGGGTTAATTTAGCAGCACCGACTTTTAGCTGGTTACTTTGATACTAGGATAAAAAAGTAACACTGATTTTTATCTAGTAACTTTAAAACTAGGTTAAACAAGAACTGCCAACTTTAAGCTGGTGACTTTAATACTAGATTAAACGATACGCCGAATTTTAGCTGGTGATTTCAATGCTGAGTGAAATTAGCAACACCGACTTTTAGCTAGTGACTTCGATGCTAGGGTAAAAAAGTAACTCTGACTTTTAGCGAGTGACGTTAATACTAAGTTAAACAAGAAACGCCGACTTTAGCTGATAACTTTAGTAGCGCAGAGCGGGGTCTTGAGCCGCGAGGTCACGTGCGCCAACCTAGTATCACTCACACGCTGCGTGTTAGATACAAACTGGCAGCATTATATGAAGTGCGGGGATGAGCAAACCAAACCCACGTTGCTTTAGTCGCCGGCCGGCGTTCGTTATTTGTGTGAGTGCGTAATGTAGTAAATTTGTCGCCAAAAGTAAAAAATATCGCTCTACTGAATTTTGGGCTATTAACTACGAGTATCATCGTATGGTTTTCAAGTAAGTGTATTTTGCTTTCGATATTGTTACTGTTAATAGCTGCTACAAAACTAAACTATTTCCAAAAGGTTTTTAATTATTATAAAGCCATATTAAAAGGAATGTGGGAAAGGGGTCATTTTAGCCAAAACGAAGGGGGTTGAATGAACCATATTCAAGTGACCCCTTATATTTGTTGTTATTTTTGGTTGCACGATTTATAACATGCTATATGTAATATGGTTAAATACTATGCAAATTAATGCTAGATAATTATGTCGTATGCTTAAATATTTCAACAATGTTTTTTCATTTTAGAATGCGAACTGACAAAAGAAAAACAGACCGAGCTAATATTAGTGCTGTAAGTGAAGTCATAAATGGAACAAGTATGCGTAAAGCAGCTAATGATAATAAAATAGACAGAACCACGCTTTCGAGGTATGTCAATAAATTAAAAGCTACCCCTGATTCTGATGTGTTCATGGAGTATACAAACCCACGCCAAGTTTTTTCGATTCAACAAGAACGAATATTAAGGCTTCATACAGGTGGCATCAATATTTTATGGTTTATCTCCATCAGATATACGTGGCCTTTCTTATAAATGTGCCGTTAAATATAACCTAAAAGTACCAGACAACTTAATGCTATGCCGTCTTCGTCTAGAGATATTCCATTTTCATCGGAGCTTGTGAGACCATTACCGAAAGCAGGGCCCAGAAAGCAACAAACACGAAGGAAAAAGAGAAGTTATGCAATTTTGACAGACACTCCGAACAAAAATGATGTGAAATGAAGTCGTTGGGAAAATAAGAAGAAAGATGTAAAAAAATACAACTTCCTTAAGAGACTGAAGAGGATGATTGTTTTTGTTTAGTGTGCACTGAGTCCTATTCAGACAGTCTTCCTGGAGAAGAGTGGGTACAGTGCTGTAGTTGCCGAGCATGGGCTCACATCACGTGCAGTTCTGGTGTCAGTACTGTCTGTGTTTGCATAAACTGTGACAGTGACTAAACTAATTACCTAAATCACTTTTATAGTTTATTTGTTTGTTTCTATTTCTATGAGAAGCCTTAGAACTTTGGTTAGGTATTTTATATGTGTTACGTGCAAAGGTTTTAATAACCCATTGTTCTTGTGCCTATGCGGAGTCTTAGAAATTTTGTTATGTTTCTGTTTCGATATATCAGATGCTTTAATGTGTTAAGCTTTGAATAACTTAATAGCTCAAGTATCCCCTTTGGGTGGACCGCTTGACCCCGCCTGTGGGGTCCAATGAGCCGTATGCATCATCTGATTATAATGTGAATTTATCAAATTAAACAAAGGATAGCCAAAGTATTTTGATCCTACAATGCGGTCAAGTGAATAAATTACTGATTTGAGAATAACTCTTTACTATTTACTTCTTATGATGGATCCTACACCAGCTCGAACAAAAACCTGATCAAGTGACCGCGCTCTGCCCTACCTGATTAAACAAGAGACGCCGACTTTTTGCTAGTGACTTCAACGCTAGGTTAATTTAGCAGCACCGACTTTTAGCTGGTTACTTTGATGGTAGGTTAAAAAAGTAACTCTGATTTTGAGCTAGTGACTTTAACACTAGGTTAATCAAGAACCGCCAACTTTAAGCTGGTGACTTTAATACTAGATTAAACAAGAGACGCCGAATTTTAGCTGGTGATTTCAATGCTGGGTGAAATTAGCAATACCGACTTTTAGCTAGTGACTTTGACGCTAGGTTATAAAAGTAACCATAAGCAAGTGACTTTAACACTAGTTGTACAAGCAAGGCTGACTTTTAGCTGGTGACATCAATACTAGATTAACCAAGAAACGCCGACTTTTAGCTGGTAACTTCGATGCTAGATTAAAAAAGATACTCATACTTTTAGCTGATGACATCGATTTTAAGTTAAGAGTAACTCTGACTTTTTCGTAGTGCTTTTAATACTAGGTTAAACAAGAATCGCCGACTTTAGCTGGTCACTTTAGTACCAGATTAAACAAGGTTGACTTTTAGCTAGTGAGTTCAATGCTAGGTTAATTAAGCAACACCGACTTCTAGCTTGGGACTTTGATGCTAGGATAAAAAAGTAACCCTGACTTTTAGCTAGTGACTTTAACACTAGTTGAATAAGAAACACCAAGTTTAAGCTGGTGACTTCAATCTTAGATTAAACAAGAAACGCAGAATTTTAGCTGGTGATTTTAATGCTGGGTGAATTTAGCAACACCCACTTTTAGCTAGTGACTTGATGCTAGGTTAAAAAAGTAGGCAACCCTAACTTTTAGCTAGGGACTTTAACACTAGTTGTACACGAAACGCTGACTTTTAGCTGTTTATGCCATCAATACTAGATCAAACAAGGAACGTCGACCTTTGACTGGTGACTTCGATGGTAGATTAAAAAAGTAACTCCTACTTTTAGCCGGTGACTTCGATGTTAAGTTAAGAGTAACTCTTTTTGGTAGTGATTTTAATATTAAGTTAAACAATAAACGCCGACTTTAGCTGGTCACTCTAGTACCAGATTAAACAAGAGTCGCTGATTTTTTAGCTAGTGATTTCAATGCTAGGTTAATATAGCAGCATCGACTATTAGCTGGTGATCTTAATGCTAGGTTAATATAGCAACAACTTCTGGCTGCTGACATTGGTGCTAGGTTAAAAAAGTAACTCAGACTGTTAGCTAGTGACTTAAACATTGAGTTAAACAGTAATGTCAACTTTTAGCTGGTGATTTTAATGCTAGTTTATTATGGAAACACCGACTCTTAACTGCTAACTTTGGTGCTACGTTAAAAAAGTAGTTTCGACTTTCAGCTAGTGACTTTAACATTAAGTTAAACAGTGATGTCAACTTTTAGGTGGTGACATTACGCTAGGTTAAACAAGCAAAGCCGATTTTTATCTAGTGATTTTAATGCAAAGGTCCACAATGTCAGTTTCAGCTGCTGACATCAGTAAGTGCTAGGTTAAACATGTAACGCCAAATTTCAGTTTTAGGGCACCAAGGAATAGGATAAATCATACCTTTTCTACAAACTCTTCCAATCGTTGTTTGGCATTGAATTCGACGATGATCTCGTATTTTTTATCAGGCAGCATATGAATGCTCGTCTTTGGTGATATTTTCACGTACTGCGACATGTCCATTTTTGGAGGTTCGGTCAAGTTCACCTTTGGCCTATATTATAAATAATAAAACACTGCTATAACAGTTTGCATACTAAACATCTTCATTTCGTGCTTACCCAAAAAGCTGATCAGACCCAGATCTGCTATGCCTATCTTCATCTTCTTTGAGTTTCTTTTTGTCCTTCTTGGTTGATTTTGAACTTTTTCTGTATTCCCTTCTTCTTTCGACTTACCCTTCTTCTTATCTTCACTACCTTTATATTTTTTGCTTTTCCCGTTTCCCCTTAAATACAAAAAAATTAGTGATATATATTGAAATTTATCTATTGTCCATAGACCTAGAGTATCTGACATCGGGGATGTCCAAAATTCATTTTTGAATATTCACTTCACTATTTTTATAGGAGCCAGTGATTGCAACGCTCCCTACTTTAAAAGTATAATGAAATGCGCTATTAGGCAAATATCACATAAAGCATTGTATATAAAAAATGGCGTCAAGTAGGTTGTCTTTGCCCTTCCCACGCAACGCTATCATTAGTTCATGAAAAATTAGTTTCGATATAAGTTAACTAGCCCCTTTCAGAAAAAGTTGACTACGAGCATGTATAACAAATGAATTAAATAGATCAGATTGTGCCCTCAGCATATTGAAAAATACGTTAGAATTTTTTAAACTCGAGTATCTCGGGGGGGGGGGGGATCTGGACTCGCAGGATACCCCCTGGATCCGCCACTAAATCTTGATGATGATTCAACATACATACATACATCTGTTCTGAAATATTTAAATGCAATCATTTCATAGATGCAATCAGCTTAAAAGTTATTTTCAGTGCCGAAAAGCTCCCTAATTAACCATTATCCTTGAAATCTCAGTACCTATTGGGACACCCTTTATATTTTTGAACAAAAGGAATAATAAAGAATATTTTTTTAATATGAGACTTACTCTTTAACGACGGGTTCAGGAACTTCTGGTAATTTCAATATCATCTCAGCCTTTTCTTGAGGTCGTTTATGCATAGGCAAATGATCCCACAAGGCAAAGTATACATCCATTTCAGTAGGTGTTTTATTCAGTACCTAAATAAAAATATATTGTAGCTTAATTGTATGTATTAGTTTGCTCTGAAACTTTTTTAGAGAGGGGAAAGCTTTTAATCGACTCTCAGGCAGGAAAGTTTAACGGATTCTTTCTTGCAGCCTTTTCTGTCCGAAGTGTGAGTGCCTCCAAAAACGGCATACTCACTAAACCCCCTTAGTCGTTCGGCATGCATCCCACCACGGATTACAGCATTTCGACATGGTGGGTAGCTCCAAAGGTATTTGTAAGTACATACGCATCAAACAGAGAATCATATTATTGGTTTTTCCGTCTGCCTTTCTCATCACATTCAGATAGTCAGAAGAGAGCTCGCCGAGCGTTGCTCTCAGTTATTGCTGGCACTCAATCCATCTACTGCATCCGAGTAGATGCTCAGGAACATCCTCCCTGTCAGAGTAGTACTCGTACGTACAGTTCGCGTATTCTCTCTTTCCTATCTGCTTTAGGTAGATTCCAAAACAGCCATGTCTGGTGAGGAACTGTGCAGTAAAGTAATCTATCTGCGAGAAATAGCACTTCGACATTTAAAGGGAATCACGTTATTTGTACTGTGAGGAAATAAAGGCACAATAGTTTAGCCTTGAGATGACGAAATAAAACATCTTCCATTGTCAGGCGGATAACTTTTCACCTTACCCTCGTAATTAAAACCAGGTGCTACACCATCAAGAGCATGCATACTTTACAAAATATAACCTATTGACATATCTTTACATATTGAGCATCCAGTAAAGATATAATTCTTAAAGTTACGGATGTCAATTTAAACTTGTAAAGCGATGGCCAAGTGTTTTGAAGTTGTAGGAAAATAGGTAAAAAAATAAAATCATCTTTAACTGGAAAACTGTAGTATTTTATTGTCAGACCGAGATCATTTCACTCTACCCATGTATATTCTAACCTGAATCGCCCGTTTCTTGATACTTCCAACTTTCATACTACCAATATCGATGAACTTATCCCTAATGTCAAACAGCTGGATGTTAAGTTTGACAGCATTTCCATTAACATTCACGATATTCTTGGAAGTGCTGACGTCAAACGGGATAGCAAAGTGGTGTTTTCCCACAGTTAGGGGGTGGAAGTAGATGGGAATAGTCACCAAACTGTTCGGCGCGATTGTTGCTGATTTGAAGTTTACGGATAGGTTTGCGTTGGTATCGAATAGGTTTTCGATTCTGAAACAGAAAATAGGTTTTTTCACTCTCGCACTTGGCGATTATGGTAATACGATGATTGACCCACAAAAAAGTCCCCAGACAGCTCCAGCTCTCTCTCACACTGGAAGGTGCGGGAAAAAATCCGGCAACACTGCACGCTAGTGTTCCCTCCTCTGGACTTCTCCCGGGCGCATTTTAACACTATGGTATAGGATTCGGCACCAGCCTTAATTTTATTGGTCAATTTCAATTTATTCAACCAATAACAAGCCGGGTGCCGAAATCACTACCGGAATGTTAAACAGTTCTGAGCATGGGGTCAGAATGTTATCAATTTAAATTTAAATTTACTTACCTTCCGCTAAAAATACGTAACATAATAATCAACGAACGTTGTTTCCTATTACGATATTTAATGATTTTAAAATTAATAATTTGGTTTAGCAATAAGAAAAATTACATGAAAAATTTATATATACATATTTATATAGGTGAAAAATTAAAGCTTCCGCCTTTTGTTGGGTACTTGGGTACACAAAATGGTGGGTATGTGCAATCATCAAGTGGCTTCACGATGTAATTTTTTAAAAATTTTTTAATCTGTTTTTAACTTGTTCTTGTCATACAGCTGTGTGTATTTTATATAATTTTGACCATTGTACCATTTATCCAGCTTTCACCATGTTACTGGGTGTTTCCCTCATCCTTAACGTAAACAACAATTAACAACATCCTCACATACTACTGTAAGTTAAGTTAATTTAAATTCATTTCACACTATTGCTGCTACTGTTATCAATGTAATTGCAGCTCCTGATGATGATGGCAAAGTCCATTGAAAGCTAGAGAGAATAAAAAAGGTATAAACAGTCCTCTTTGCTTAAATTTTTGTCGAAGTACCCAACAAAAGGCGGAAGCTTTAATTTTTCACCTAACTGGTCTAGACGACAATGACCACGTCTCAAGTTATATATATGTATATATATTAGTAGAAGCAGTTTATTGATAACATTCTGACACTGTTTTCAGCACTGTTTAACATTCCGGTAGTGATTTCGGCACCCAGCTTGTTATTGGTTAAATAAATTGAAATTGACCAATAAAATTAAGGCTGGTGCCGAATCCTATACCATAGTGTTAAAATGCCTCCCGGGCGTGTTTCGTTGCGCCCAGCGTTGCCGAACCTGCCGATTTTACAGCAGTTCTACCGAAATGAGACCTTACCGAAATACCGAGAACGTCCTCATTTTCCACGATTTTTTAAAATAATTGAGAAAAATAATTGTAGTCTATGTAGTTTTATGCCCCAATTCAATCATACATGCGCGCACAATTTGCTTTTCTTGTATTAGTTCTTGTGCGTCCGTATCACCGGACAAGCAATAAAGAAACCAAAGCTCGCGTTTTTAGTTGAATATAAATTAAGATTTTAGCTGATAAGGCTTCAAGTTCAAAAATAAACAGAAAACTATTCATAATTTTACAGACAAGAATGGGAAAAGAAGTTTTCACGATGGTTGCAAATGAGTTTGAAGAGTAAGCTCATTGAACAAGATATAATAAAAAAGTTGATATTGTTTCATGGAAAGATGCCCTCTAAAAACCTGTGATGTTTGTACACGGGCAATAAAAAAATATACTACTTTCAGAGACAGCGCTGCGTGTTGCCAAGGCTCTTGATACACCACTGATTTTGTGATGGCTCTGATTTTTTCCTCCTACTGATTTTGTCTGTGGATCTACCGAATTTCAACAACACTATCTACCGATTTCGTCTTTTTCTTACTTACTATCAATATTCACTGATGGAGTCCCTTTGGCGTGCAATAAACGAGTTATGGAACGAATCTCGCACTTGGCGGGATCAAAAATGGGATCCTCCATATCGGACTACTGCTGTCGTGTAGCCGGGTTTCGCTTCGCACCTTCCAGTGTGGTTTGCTGATGATTGTCAATAAGCATGAAACAACTGTCCATGGTTGGTCCTCTGTTGGTGGGACCAACGAAAGATGTATTAATAGTTTTCAATGGCAAGTCGACATTATCCATCGTAAGTGAAATAGGTAATAGAACACCCAGTAATAACAAATTTATTACAAACATTTTCTAGGTATATGTTTATTAGGGCTAAGACAAAAAATGATCAGCATTTTGACCATATCGATAAAGTAGTTTTTGTGATATCGTCTGTTCGTACAAAAAAAGTCGAGTCTGTTGTTGTTGGTATTTGTCATGATTTTCTTAGGACCATCGACTGTGATAACTTTGTATTAGCCGTTTTTCTAGATTTTAGGAGAGCTTTTGAAACAGTAGGTAGGGATATTTGGTTTAGTAAATTAGAGCATATAGGAATCAAGCATACTTTTTTAAAGTGGTTTAAATCATATTTGGATAATAGAGTTCAACGAGTGTTGTTATAAGAACTTTCTGTCCGAGCCTGTTAATGTTAAATATGGTGTACCGCAAGGAACGGTTTTGGGGCCGTTGTTATTTTTTATTTATATCAATGATATAGTTGGAGTAACAATAAAGTGTAAAATTGTTCTATTTGATGACGACACAATGCTTTATATTATAGGTAAAAACTTACAGCAAATACAGAAAGATTTAAATGATGATTTAGAACGAATTTTTAGTTGGCTGTGTGTTAACAAACCATGTTTGGATGCCGATAAATCGAAATTTTGCATATTTAGTAAGAAATCAAAACTTAGGGAAGCAGAAATTCAAAATCTGTACATTACTGTGGATGGGGAAAATATTGTTTATAATGGGGAAATTAAATATTTAGGCATTATATTGGATTGTAATTTAAACTTTCAAGCTCATGCTGATTATGTAATGCGAAAATTTTCAATAAAAGTCGGTTTTATAACGCGAATAGGTAAACATTTAACCATGCATAGAAAATTACAACTTTATCCCCACATTTACAGTTTTGTTCCACTTTATTGTTTAATCTGCCGCAGTATAAAATAAATCAAATGGAGAGATTGCAAAACAGAGCTATGAGACAGATTTTGAAATGTAACTGGTATGCGCCAATTGAATGTATGTTGAATGTTCTAAATATGTTGTATGTGAAACAAAGGGTTATGTTTAATGTGTATCTGTTTATTTTCAAAGTTAAACATAATTTGTTACCTAACTATTTATGTGATAGATTGAAGGTATATAGCGGCTCCTAAGAAAATTTGTTTTAGATAAGTGTTAGTAACTAGTAATCTGTTTATTTTAATTTTGCACATTTTAGCACGGTTTTATCTACTTTATTTGTACAATTTTAGTTATACCTGTTTTGTTTTGTTTTTTACATTTTACGTTAAGTTTTATCTCTGTCTAGTTTTTAATCTAAAATTATCAGTACCCCTTGTATTTGTATTCGTAGTACTATTTTTAGATTACGGTTTGTAGATTTATTTTCGATTCTTTTTGTTTTGTGAAGTATTACACTTTTTATTCAATTTTTGCATATAACAGCACAATTCTTTTTTTCTATTTCTATTATTGTAATAAGGCAAACGTGTACTTATATGTACAAATGTACTTATATGTAAATGCTTTATTAAAAGTGATAGTTGTGTTTTGTACAGGGTGGGGCAGAAAGACCTCCCCGATTTGGAAACGCCTATGGGGGGAATAGCGCAGTGGAGGATATATCATTTGACGTGTGTATTCCTGCCCGTTTTTAATATAAATCATCGAAATGCCTTTGATCCCATGTGTTTTTTTCTTTGGGGCTACCTAACGAAAAACCTGTACCAACATCGCCCCCAAATTACTCCCAAGGAGACGATAATCCAGGAAATTGCTGCCATTCCGCCTGACATGATCAGCAGAGTGATGGAAAGTTATCGAGAGAGGCTCACTCAGTGTATCAACAATAGAGGCGCACACTTGAGTGATGTCATTTGCAAAATGCATTGACTTAAAATGGCATTTTTATATGCTTTTTAAAAAATAAATGTTTTTTCTATGTCTTGATTAATTCAGATTTCATCGGCTCTCCAATTCGGGGAAGTCTTTCTGCCTCAGTCTGTAGATAGAATTGGAATTTGACCATCGTACAATACATTGTGAAGAACAGCATTAATCTGTTCATCGTACCTAGAGTGAGAAGACGAGGAAACTTTCAGCAGCTTAGCGAGTTTGATAGGGGCGAATAGAGCGGGCTTGAGTGAGGCTGGTTGGTCCTTCTCAGAAATAGCAACCAGGTCGCACAGAAGTCTAAATACAGTGGTGGTTTGTTGTCGGACATTGAATCAGGAAGGCCGTACACGAAGAGTTAGATGTACAGGGGGGTGTCAGAAGAATGGTCCCACACCAATATCGTCGCCTTAGGCTTTACAGGACCGCTTCTCATGCACAAGGTCAATTATGAGCCAATAGTTTCGAAAGCTTGGAAAGCCTTTTACAATGAAATTTTGTTATCGCCGAGTCATTAGTTTTGGACTTCATACCGTCCTTAGTTTGTCCTATCTCTCACTCCTAGGCACCAAAGTTATCGACTACCTTGGCGCAAATAACTGCTGAATTGGAACCTCGAATGTTATCCCCAGAAACGAGTCAGTATGGTAGATAATGAGACCTCGGAGTGAGGTTCTTTGTACTTTGGTTTTTGGATGCAAATGGTTGTGGCTTGGGCGCCACCTAGTTTCAAGCACTAAGAAAAGAAAATAACAAGTAACCAATGTTGGACCTCTGGCGCTAAAGGAGATACAAACTCACAAGGTACACAAACATTTATTGAACAAAAGAAATACAAAATTTAAAAGTAATCCTGGAGAACAATCAAAGAAAGTTATTTTGTACTACCCCCAGCTAAATGGTTTCAAGAAAAAAAAAAGATATTAAAAAACCTTGGCAGGTGCCTGGCTACCACAGGGAAGCAACCGAGGGCAGGAAATCCTAGGTGTAACTGGATACCCGAAGGTATAACCGGTAGATAGAACAATGAGGGTTCATAGGAATGGGGAACTGCTCCTCACAGGTGTGAGTACTACTCAATTTCGCCTCGGATTATCAGTGCAGACGGTTCCCCTCAGCTCGATGGTTGAGTTTAGTTATGTCTGCGGCTAAATCCCCAGGCGCGTGAGAAAAAGGGCTCCGGCAAAAAACTTACTAATGAAGGTCGATTTCTATTAAAATTTACACCACCCGATAGACCGCAGCACTGCGTAAGAAACTATTTCACAAATTCGGATAATGAGCCGCTAAACTCCTACACGAGTGCACCGGAAATAGCACCAAGAAACCTTTAGCTCTCGTATTCACGGTCGATAGCAATTATAAAAAACGACGTCTAACGAGATGGAGAGTAGAGTATTATTTTCTGCTATAACATTATTAGACCTAGAGGTGTTTTGTTATAAATATGAAATTGGATATTTTTAAGAACTGCTATCAGATTATTATTCTTAATAAGAAAAACGTTTCTAATAATTTACTTTATCAAGATATATTGTCTTTAGTGATGGATCCAGTTTCTGTTTGGGTATATATGACAAGATGACCGCCGTGCGTGACATCCAGGAAGTGAGGGAACCACATGTTTTGCCTTATACAGGGTGTTTCAGTTTATTGTTGCATAACTTTAAGATTCGATAGAACTTTTAAAATTAATGCATAAAGTCTATATAAACATGGGTCGAAAAATGCGTGGCTTCCGAAATACAGGGTGTTTAAATTTACTTTCTAAAATAGTTTTTTTAAATATTTCGAACAATATTTGATGTATAACAGTGAAAATTGGTATACAAGGGTTTTTTGGTCATTTTAATACACTACAGGTACAGTAGAGAGCGCCCTCTAGCGGCTACAGTAAAACTATGCCCATGGTTCGTTTTGTCGTACCAAAAAAACCTTGTATACCAATTTTCACTGTTATACATCAAATATTGTTCGAAATATTTAAAAAAAAACTATTTTAGAAAGTAAATTTAAACACCCTGTATTTCGGAAGCCACGCATTTTTCGACCCATGTTTATATAGACTTTATGCATTAATTTTAAAAGTTCTATCGAATCTTAAAGTTATGCAACAATAAACTGAAACACCCTGTATACGGATATCCACCAACCCACTTTTCGAACAAGATAATACCCGACCACATATAGCCAGAATTACGTTGGTCCATTTTGAAGACAACCAAGCCAATTTGTTGCTTTGGCCCCTAGATCTCCCAATCTTTCACGCATTATGGGAATAATATACTCTGTTTGCCCCATATTCCATAGACTCAAACCGGCACTTCGACACGAGGTACAAGTATTCCTAGATGAGATTCCTCAAGAGTAAATCGATCATCTCAGTAGAAGTATGCCTAGACGTGTTTCTGAGTGCATAAGACATCGTGGAGGCTCAACAAGTTATTTTTTTCAACGGCTGGATTTTTTCTGAAATTTCTGTCAATTACTTGCCTAACCATAAGAGACATGTATATAAAAATTAGTTGTGAAAAATCATAATTACTGGGTGTTTTTTTTCTCCGACGCTTAGTTTTCGACACGAACTGAGATACCATTGCAATTCCAATTTTAGTCATTATACTTACACTAACGGTCGAGTATCATAATTTTTGCAAGTAAGTAACGTGCCATAATATTTTGATTTGTTCTTTTGCACTAGGCAATGTCCAAAGTCATAGTTCACAAACGAAAATTTAAAAAGTGGTTTTCCAGCTATTGCATTTATTTTGATCACATATTTTGGTCCATAGGAAATCTGAAATAAGAAAAAATTGGTAAATTTTAGTTTTGCTGATACTAAAATTATTTTAATCCTCGTAAACCTGTGCGATATTTGTCAATTTGTCATTGATATTAAGTCGATCTCCTTGACATAGTATGTGTTACCTGCAGAATGATCTTCATGTCATGTATAGCAGATTTTCTCTGCGGCGTCAATGTTAAAACGGAATCATTAAAAGTACCACCAGCCAAAAATCCTTTTTCTTCTTCTATCGTAATGTCAACAAAAGGATTTGTGGTGCTTTTGTCCACGTGCCAAGTATAATAAAATCCAATCGAACCTTCGTTTACTATGGATATTTTTTGTGTTGAAGGATTTTTCAACATCACCTAGAATTTTTGAGTAATCTTTGATTAGAACAGAAAAGGTCATCTTTAATGGTTACAGTTTAATCAAAGCCCAGCCTTGAGGTGTTTTTGAGTGTCGCATGCGACATATTTTCACATACGTTTCGGTCACAACGCTGACCTTCAGTACATGTCACTTTTTTACAATATTCTCTTTATAAATGAAAAATTTTATATATCAGAACTCCATTATGCTTGTGTATCTTCACTTTTCATACACTTCTATGATGTGAATTAGTTTTTGAGTAACTGTAAATTTCGCTGTTACCAATTTGATCTTTATCTGATGTTTTTCCTAACTAAAGTCAGCCTTAGTTGTTCGTTCGAAACTTACATTTTTAAAATTCATATAATTGTCTTCATCAGCCTTCAATATTATAAGGTCTCCTGCCACGTCTGTATAGAATACCTTACTAACAACTGTCAAACAGTTTGCTGATATTCCAAGATGTAATGGTTCCTTAATTTGTCTTACGGTACACCTCAAATCAAAATTCACCGGGCCTGGCTCTTCTGCATTGAATATAATCCTACAAAAGCCATACAGTCGTCACTTTTACAAGGATTGGTGTCTAAGCTTCGCCACTGACTCATTTGTAGAAGCTTACTTGATGTATTTTGATGAATGACAGTAAAATAAGTCATCTTGGTAGAGTGATAAAAAAATGTTTTTCAATCCAAGTTATGTACTTTTCATGTGCGTCATATTCAAGGAAATTTTATAGTAGTTTTTTTGCATAATTTAATCAAAAAGGATCCATTTTAATTGCTTAAGCAATTTTTCAAATGAATTTTAAAACACGCTTTTATTAACATGCTTTTATTAGCTTGGAAAAGCAAAATAATGCATGCAAACATGACCATCCATGGTAAATCGATGTTTCAGAAACATCAATATACCGTCTGCATACCTACCAATTAGTTTTTCCAGTTGGTCCTGTTAGGCAATAGTTGGTCTGTCAAATATAACCACGTCAAGGATTCTCAACTCGATATCAGCGCTACTCTTCTATAATACTGATACGAGATATAGTAGGTACTGATTTTGTTAAAACGATATCAAGTTTAGTGCCTTCCTATAGCTGCAAAAATACACCATCATTCAAGTAAATGTTGGTCTTACTGAATCATATCAACTCTAAATGCTCCCATTTCATACTTCGTAATTAATTATACAGGGTGGCCCATCCATGTGTGTACCGAATATTACTCATAAACAAATACAATTTGGGAAAATCTATTTATGGCATGTTATACATGACATTTGAGGGCACATTTCTAAAATAGTGGCAATTACAGTCTGTCCCAATTTTGACTTACATTTCAAAGCTGTGATTTTTTAAATAAAATCCCTCAAATCTTATTGCATATTTGGATAAACCAATTCAAAAGAAAAAGATTGATATAACATACTCTGGGGTTTTGGTAATTAGCTACTGAGATGTAAGGTGTTTTGTCCAGAAAAACCGTCCACTTCGGCAACCCCTCAATCCGCCATTTTGAAATTTGGAGTGCTGAATTTTGTATCATTTTGTAACTTTTTTGAGTTTTCATTTTTGCTCATACAGGGTGGTCAAAAACGCGGAAAACTTTAAATGCATCACCCTGAATATGTGTGCAAGTTTGCATTCAATTTTTCATAACCTTTTTTTTGGTATAAGGTTTGATTCAGATAACATCACTAGATTTTGAGTTATTAAGCTTTTAATAGAACAACACATCAAAATTAAGGAAAAAAATCACATCATCCATGGAAACAAAAGACAAAAAGTGAGTACAGATTTGACGTAAAAACTAATAACAATCAGAACATTATAAATCAGTTTCAAGCGTAATAGAGAAAAACAACTGTAACAACAACATAAACAAACTACTGTCACTACTCAAGACCTAATCTACAAAAACTGCTCGAAAATATCTCCTCCATGTTGAATACACAGCCGTAGTTTTTGGATAAATGACCGTTGCACATCCTTCAGCATGTGTTCCCTTATGTTCAGAAAAGCATCCTTAATCCTTTGATTCATATTTTCAGAGGTAGACGGTGGATATCTATAAACCTCTTGCTTAACGTAGCCCCATAGAAAGAAGTCCATCGGTGTCATATCTGGTGATTTAGGAGACCAAGATATACGTCCATCACGACCGATCCAACGATTGTTACTCCAGGTGTCCAAATAGTTACGCACACGACTATGATAATGCGCAGGTGCGCCGTTATGTTGGAAGTATATATGCATCCGAGTTTGGAGGTTAACATCCTCCAAAAGCGAAACCAAATTAATGCTCGATCAAAAAAATTCAAGTATTCTGTACCTGTTAATCTGTTGTCGGAAAAGAAAGGCCCGATAACTTGTCTGCCAATAACTCCTCCCCAAGCATTCAAGCTCCATTTATTTTGGAAATCTATTTACCTAACCCAGTAAGGATTTTCCGTAGCATAATAGTGGATGTTATGCCTGTTGACAACACCTATGCTGTTAAAAAGAACCTTATCCAGGAAAGTAGTGTCTTCACTCACTTTATTTAGCATTATTCTGCTAAACTCCGTTCGAGCTGCGAAATCCTAAGGACGAAGGCCTTGATGCTAGCATAGGTGATATGGATGGTACCTATGCTTGTGAATAATCCTTTGCACAGAAGTTCTGCATATATCAGTTTCTGCTCTAATTTGCCGTGCACTTAAATGGGGATTTTCCTTCCACTTTAATAGAACCTCCAACTGATTCGCCTCATTGTGACAGTTGGATTATTTATACATTATTTACTATATTCCACTGCTCCACTTGATATAAAACGTTCTCGTAGCATGGAAAATGTTTCCGGCCTTGGATGTCGTATATTAGGGTACCGTTGCTTATAATTGCGAGATGCTAGGAAACTATTCCTTTGAGCTTCGCCCAAAACGAACATCATATTCACCATTTATTCTTTAGAAAAATTCATTTTCATACACGTTTTTATTATAATGCTCACAAAGCTTATTTTGACAGTTTGTAACTAATCAACAATTTATTTGTTTCCAAGGATGATGCGATGTTTTAGGGAATTAAGCTGTTCCATAAATAACCGAAAAAATAGCCGTAAAAACCCTTATGTGTCTAGCATAAAAAAAAGGTTATAAAATATTGAATCCAAACTTGCACAAATATACAGAGTGGTGCATTTGAAATTTTTGAGAAAAATCACAATTTGCGTTTTTGACCACCCTGTATGAGCAAAAATTAAAGTTCGAAAAAGTAACAAATAGGATAAAAGCAGAGGTTTGTAAGTTTTTTTTGATATAGAATCCAGCACTTCAAATTTCAAAATGGCGGACTGAGGGGTTGCCGAAGTGGGGGTTTTTTCCTAGACAAAACACCTTATATCTCAGTAGCTTATAACCAAAACTCCATAGTATGTTATATTAATTTTCTTCTTTTGAATTGGTTTATCCAAATATGCAATAAAATTTGAGGCATTCTATTTGAAAAATCACAACTTTGATATGTAGGTCAAAATTGGGACACCCTGTATAATGACCAATATTTTAGAAATGTGCCCTCAAATATCATGTGTAACATCCCGTAAATAGATTTTCCCAAAATGTAGTTGTTTATGAGTAATATTCCGTCCACACTTGGATGGGCCACCCTGTACAACAGCACAGCAGACATCGCGTTGATATTTTGTACCTGATGGTCATATTCGACAAACCAATCTGTAACCAACCAAACGAACTGAAAATGCTTTAATTAGGTCATTATTATTACAAATTTTATTACACTAAATTTTTGGGTCTAGTATACCCCCTCCCCTATCTCCACTTTTCAATTACTACCAATCTGTCTTGCATGAAAAGCAGCAAACAACGCCACCTGGTCCATAGGCGTCACTCGAATTCAAGTTCTACATACTCCTGTGTATGAGGTTATATTCTGAATGTACGAGAAATTTGGCATTCCTGGTACGAGAAAAAGATCGCGACGGCACTTACAAAGACCGGCACGCCGTCCGATGAAACCAGACAGCAACAGACGGAACATTTCTCTATCGCTTTAACTTTTAACGGTAAATGCACGGGAAAATCTATGGTATGTGAAATATTATTTCTAATAGGAGCGTAGAATTACCGGGGCTGGGAGAGCTAACATCAAAGAATTACTATACTTCCTCACCTACCCCCTACATCTGCAAATTCTTACTTTTGAAATTTTTTTTCAAAAATTATCAGGATTCTCTGAAACGTCAAAGAAGTTTTTGAGTGATTTACATTTGTTAATTTTGGCATTTTTCTTCGCCGCCACTGGATCAATTTTCAAAATCTATAAAGCTTTTTTGTCCTTGGCATACAAGTAACCTTGCGTAAAAATTTCATTTCAAAGTATAGTTGGGCTAACGATCTGGGGACAGACAGACAGAAAACCGGCAGACATACCGACTAAAATGAGTGACATGTTTTTTCATTTCAAATAATATAAAAAAAGACATTTTTCATTTTCGAAATTCTTGCGCGATTAAAATACTTCCTTAGGCGTCGGTAGTAAAAGGGGCTTAACGATACCTACTTAACGCTCGTTTCACTTCTCGATGCCACATTGCCTGACATAGGAATCACTTCCAGCACTCTTTTGGAATTTTCGTCCAACAAGCTTCCCTTACAGATTCTGAAAGGACACTCTTGATACTCGTCGTTTTTAAGTTCGACCGTCACAGTTTTTGCCACGTGTAGCAATGTTGGTTCAATGGTTATGAATGGGGTTTTGAAGTAAACGTGCGGCTCTCGACATTGACCGGCCAATAAAAATGTAGTAGGATTCTTGCCTAGAGAAGAAATAGTATTAAGTAGGTTGATTCTGTACGCACTATTACAAGGACATTTTTTGAAAACGATGGAGAATACTAGAAAGTGGGCGTGCTCCTATGACTCTTCAGTATTATTAACCTTTTCATGATAGAAAAATCGCTTCTCAGGTCATTCTCACTTTGTACAAGGCCCAGATCAAGTTCCATCCGGGTACTGTTCACATATTTGCGGTACAATCACCCTGACTACATTGTTCATACTCTATGCTGTTCAGAGAAGGGTTCTCCTACTGATCGATGACACTTCTCTAACGAACAGTCTCGGGACCCTTTCGCACCGACGGGTGGTCGGCGATTTGGCTCTCTTCTACCGCTACGTGAGAAGTACCCGCCAAGCTTCTCTCATTTTCATTCTGACCAACTTCGTACATTCGGTCGGAACGACCCCTCCTTTGTTTCTAAGGTGTAAAAATTGTGGAAAAATTTGCCTAAGGCTTTCCCGTCGTACTAACCCTAGGTAGGTTCAAAAATGAGGTTAACAAGTTCGTTATAGCAGCCGCGGTGTATCGGTAGTTGGGAGAGTCTCGCCGTCACCCATTCATCTCATCTCTAAAGTCAACTTTGTGATGAACCATTTTATGATACGAAAAACCTATGACCATTTCTTAGTTTGCCGAAAATGGAATCATTCACAAACTTATTTAAAGAAAATGTTAATAGCTGTTAGAAAAAGCCTCGGTAAGTAACAAAACTATACCCACTTTGTTTTGGCTATGCTACTTGCTCGTTTTAAATAGTTGACCTCTAGCTTAGAAAAAATTCTTGGATTATATTGCGTAAATGATGAAAAAGATTTTCTAATTTCTACAAGAAAATTCCGTCTATTTAAAAAATAAATGTGTTAGAATGATATTCATACACGCATCTTTTGTGGAAATCAGTTTATCCACATTTTATAATTGATGGGAATAACTATTATTATAGGATAGTCTGGAACAAGCCGAAAGCGCTTTTTCATTTGTCAAATAGGAAGCAGTGTGTAAACTCTAAAGGCTCCGCTCTCTGACTTTTTGCCTATTTGCAAGGGGGTGTACCGCAGGGATCAGTACTTAGCCCCCTGCTGTTTCTAATTTATATCAATGAGCTGCCCTCGAGTACTTTCAAAGGGTCCTTCTTCCGATTTGCAGACGATGATACCACTTTGCTGTTTAGACATGGACAAAGCACGGGTATAGATAGTCTGGAATAAGCCAAAAGTTGATTTTTAGCCAACAAGTTATCGCTAAATGAAAACAAGACATCTCATGTTACATTTTCCTATGACTTTTCGGTTGTTAGATCAAAACCAGTACAACTTCTAGAAATAGTACTTAATACACTAAACTGAAGATCCCACATTGATTATTCGCAGTCTAGACTGTCTACACAATTATTTCTCCTTAGGCTGCTGAGCAGATGCCCTCGATAACCACACTTTGCGGGTAGTGCACTTCAGCATGTTACATTACATAAGGCACAATGGTCTGGGGAAACTTGATAGCATCTAGCAGAACTTTCATTTTACATAAAACGGCTTTGAGTATAACTACAAATTCCGGTTATGGATCAACGTGCAGAAATCACGTTAAAAATCATCAAATATTACCGCATTCATCAATTTATATTTTTGGAGTCCTATGTCATGTGCACAGAAATCTAAACAAGGAATCCATACTAGCGACTGAATATGACTAAAAATAATAGATCTAACGTTAAATTATATGATTTATTCTTCAAAGTTTGCTAAAAGAAATTGCTTAATCACTGATTCTATTCAGTTGATGAATACGTTGATGCTATGATGTCACTCGGATAGTTAATAAATTAGTTTGTAAGACCTCACATGTACATTGTTTATACTTAATGTGGTCAATAAATGGAATGGTATGGTATTATTTAGATATAAATTTATGTGTATTCAAGCTTTTTCTGTTGGGCTTACCTTCAACATGAAATTGGTAGAATTCTTCGTATGCTCCTAGTTCTTGAGGCGTAAATGTGAAACAAATCTCACATTTTTTGCCCCCTTTCACAATACCAGTATTGCTTTTACACGAAAAATATGTGAAGTGGTTATTTTCCCCTTTTGGAGATAACCTGAAGGTTGTGTCGTCTTTGTCAGGATTTACAAAATTGAATTTTCTATGAAAAAAGAAACAATGTTAGGCAATAAATGGTCTTCAAAAAAAGTTCTTAAATCGTTCAGCTCATACCACTGTTGCCGAACAGAAAAAAAAGTCGGTACACAGTGTCGTTGAAAGTCGGTAGCTTCAAGGACAAAATCGGCAGTATTTAAAAATCAGTGCCTTAAAACAAGACCAGCGATGGATCAAGAGACTTGCTGCTTGCATCACGCAGCACCCTCTATGATAAAAGTATATTTTTGTATTTCGCGCACATGCACAACACAGGTTTTTTGAAGTCATCTGTTCCTGAAACAGATATTTATCCTAAGTTGCTCAATCAGCTCTTCAAACTCCTTTGCAACCATGATTGAAATCCATTTGCCTTTGTTGTTCAAAAGATTTCGAATATTTGTCTGTTTCACCCCTGAAGTTGAAGCCTCAGCACCTGTCAATTTAATATGATATTCAATCAAATACAGACGAGCTCTGATTTCCTTATTGCTGTCTGGTCATGCGGTAATGACGGTGATCTACCAGTCTTTACCTGTTGTACACAAAAAAAGAGAGAGAGAGGGGGATTCTTTTAGGTGTTATTGTATTGTTAGTGAATTCTGAATTCTAAATATATAACTTCTTGATTAAAATTAAATTCTTAAAACCTACAGCGCTGCATGAATCTCGCAACTGACAATTTTATTATTATTTGTTCTTTGACTCCACCCTTGCAATCTATATGTGAAATATAGTACAAGTGAAAACTATGTGGCGGATGGTGCTATATATGTATTTAATCATATTTGTACTATGCCCGTCCATAAACCTAAGTTTAGAGGAACTTTTAGGAAAGAAGGGTTTATCCCCCAGGCGGTGCTGCTGGACACGCGCATGCCTTTGAATGCACGTATTTGGATTTAGAGCCCTCCAGTAAGAGGAGAGCTGGCACCAACAAGGAACGTCCAGGAGAAACAGAGACCGAGAATACTTCCAGTATCAGGTCCCTATTCCATAAATAGTATGTTTTAAAAATTATGAGTAGATTTACTTGTAAGTTGTACTAATACGAGATATTGTATTCCGTGTAACTTTAAAACATGATACATTAATACTACTACATGTTTTACAAGTTACAAGACCATATTAGCACGATGGACGTTTATTTTCCATAAAAGTACATGTGGTAGTATTTTTCTTGTTGTTTCAAATATTTGCTACAAGTGATTTTAGTTTGGTAGAAAAGAATAGGACAAGCTTCTTGGTATAAAAAAGGGACAGATCACAGTAACAGCATTTGAAGAGGAGATCAAAATATTTGAAACGTGATTTGAGCAAGTCAAAATCAACATTTCTAAGTATGACTAACTCTGCACGAATGCAGCAAAAACTAAGTAGTTTTCCATACTGTTCAACCGACTCAAGAAACACACTGTAATTATTCACATTTTTTTTTTTACTAAAACACAGTAGATTCATTCCAAAATAATAATGTTAAATATATCACAACAAGAATTCTTTTTACACATTCGTCTTTACTTTCTTCACCTCTGTTATCTGTGTGGCTTTTAAGTCTACATTATTCGAACTGTAGGACCCGTTTGTTGGGGAAACTCTGATTCCTCGACAGTTCATCATTCAAGAGAGTCCTCTCAGTATCGTCTTAAAGGCTTTCATATTTAAAATTTGGACGATGAGGAAGTCGTTCTAAATTAAGGCAAAAAGCATCTCTAGGACACTGCCACTTTTTTTTCGGAATGATCATTCTAAATACCTTTGCTCTTGGTTGAAGTCTTGTAAGTCAGTAGATCTGTCAGGTCTGGTTGCCCAGATACCAAACAAAGTCAGGGAGAAAGAAGGAAGAAGAAAGGAAGGAAGGAGGGAGAGCAAAGAAGTGCGTTAATTTGAGAGGTGCCTTGGCGTTGCTAATTAGTATTCGGCAATTTCAAATTGATCCTAAAATTAATTTTGGGATTGGTTGTTGAAGAAAAATTATAATTTTGGTTGGACCTAAAGTCGCACGATTTAATTTTGTTCACAGTGCGAATCGCGGCCTTGTGCGCTTGCGAACTTGCTCGACTGTGTAGTCTACTGACTCGCGCAACAAAAGGTTATTATGCGATTCTGCTTGACTGTAATGTAGCTGCGCTTGTTGTGGGGTAGGTGAGGGATGTCAAGGTCTCTGTGAAGGGTCTCGTTGGAAACATACCATGGGGCGTTAGTGATTGTACATAAGGTTCTGTTCTGCAAAACCTGCAGGCTACGCAAATGCGTTTTGGCGAGAAAACACCAAGCCGCACTTGCGTAAGTGATCGCTGGTCTAATAACCATCTTGTATAGCCGAACTTTGTTGATCAAACTTAATTTTGATGTTCTACATAGCATAGGGTAGAGTTGCCAAAACGAGATTTGGAATTTAGTTTTTAACGCTTCAGTGTGCTTCTGCCAGGTTATCCCCTTGTCAAGAGTGACACCGAGATACTTAGCAGAGCTTTCCCATGGTACCCGAGCTTCATTCACTGAAACCTCAGACGGGGCGCCGCTACGTTTTTTAGTACAATAGATTGCATGCGTTTTCGAATGATTAATTTTGATCAGCCACCGATTCGCCCATTCCAATAGCTCGTCCACTGCACTTTGAAGCCTGTCGTGAACTAGATCCCCAGAGCACGACTGGGCCACCAGGGCAGTGTCATCCGCATAGAGATAGATTTCCCAGTTGCTGAGGCAAAGGACGTCATGAATAAAAAGTGATTAAAGGACTGGTGCAAGACTGGGCCGTGTTGTAGTACAGTCGCTGATAGGTGAAAAAGTAATCCATGGGCGTCAAATCACAGCTGCGGGCGGGCCACTGAACGTCTCCAAATCGGCTGATAACGCGATGACCGAACGTGCAAAAGATCGATTGTTTCACGGGTGGTGTGGTGTGTGGTGGTGTTGCGTCATCCTGCTGGAATTCGAGGTTGTGCAAGTGCATGCCATCTAATAGTGGCCACAAAAAACTCCTCAACATGTCTGTATAGCGTTCCCCGTTTACCGTCACGCTGTTACCATCTTCATCTTGAAAAAAGTAGAGACCAATAATCCCACCACTCCAAAAATCACACCAAATTACTCTTTTTGGATGCATTGGTTTTTCTATGACGACATTTTCAGAATCCCAAATCCTACAGTTCTGCTTGTCAACGTAACCTCCCAGATGGAAATGGGCTTCGTTCGAAAAGATGATTTGGCGACCAAAATTGACGTCCGTTACTAATTGATATAGAGCCCACAGAGAGAAGCGATATCGAAGCGGATGGGCATTTTGTTTCAACTCTTGTACAAGTTGCACCTTGTAGGGAAATAATTCCAGGTCGTTATGCAATATTATCCGCACAGAAGTGCGGCTGATGCCCACTTGTGCTCTGTGACGAGTTGACATTCTCGCGTTTTCACGCACACTCTGGGAAACAGCAGCACTGTTTTCGGCCGTACGTACGGGTCGCTCATACCTTGTTATCCACAAGAAAGCCAGTTTCACGAACCTTTTTCACGAATTTTCGTATACCAGTCGCGGACGGAGCTTCATTCCAACCAAATAGTCTTCTAAATTTTTGCAAAGTTTCTACAACACAGCACTCACTTTGAAAATAGTTTTTCAATATTTTCCACCTTTGTTCAAGATTAAAACGATACATTGCTCACACTGGAAGTTTGACAGAATATATCTGTTAATGGGTTGAGCATGGAAGTGTTACCAACTGTTAAAACAATACCATGTTAAAAAACCAACTGATGGCCCACCCTTTATTAATCTTTTACACATTTTATAGTAGAATAATTTGACATTCTTGTCTGATAAAATTACATCGCTATGCGACTTAGATATCCATAACGAGATTATATAATTTCACCTTAAACATTTTTAAATTCGAACACTGTTTGATATAATTATTCAATTTATTAAATTCAGATACTCCCTTTTGGAATACAGATTTGCTATTGTGAAGTTTTCTAAATGTGGTGGTAATAAATGATATTTTAATTTGAATATGAAGATGAGACCTAAATAACATATACATTTTTTTACATTCAATCACTGGAGCTTTTCTAACATAGACTTAATTTTGGAATATTTGTTTTCATTTAAAATGTTTTTCATAGCTTTAATTTGTAGAATTTGTAATTTTGTTTGTTTTCATTTGCTGTAAACAAAATACTTGAACAATATAAAAAATAGGGAAGAATTATGGCGTTATCCACAATTTTTTTTTGGAATACATACTGGGATTATCGGAAACTCTATAGAAGTAATTTATCTTTTTCGATAACTTTGAAGTAATGGTGCTAAACGTCACACTCACGCCAATCGACCCGCTATAACTTTTAGTATGACTGTTTAGGTAAAAAGTTTTATACCAAAGAAGTAGGGTCCAATATACAGTTGCTAAGTGCTACCGAATAAAGTTTTGTTTATTGAATGGAACACCCTATATATTTCTATTGAAAATTATAGTCACTTTTTTTCTGATTCCAAATACAAATATATTATTTATCATACTTATTTTGAATAGTTTGAGCAACAT
Source organism: Acanthoscelides obtectus (assembly GCA_963669975.1). Taxonomy (NCBI): domain Eukaryota; kingdom Metazoa; phylum Arthropoda; class Insecta; order Coleoptera; family Chrysomelidae; genus Acanthoscelides; species Acanthoscelides obtectus. Next base: position 5,109,904 of record CAVLJG010000121.1, on the reverse strand, counting down.
ACATTTTTTGTGTCATTCATTCATATGCATCCGAGCTCAAACCAGTATCCATCTAGCCACATTATGCAATCTGGTATAGGGTGCGTCATCTATTACTTTTTTCTATTTGAAAAATCAACACGCTTTTTACGAGGTGAAATCGATTTTTTTTATTGATAAATGAAGGTTGGTTTATGCCATTTATGTATGAAAAATAATATCAGTCATGTGACCACCGCGGCTTTGTTTACAGGCCAACATCCGAACATTAAAATTTTCAATGACTTTTCCCAGAATAATCGGGTCTATGGCCGCAATTTCAGTCCGAATATTACGCTTTAGGTCTTGAATTGTCCGGGGACCATTCGCATACAATTTTCATTTCAAAAATCCCCAAAGAAAATAGTCAAGAGGTGTTAAATCGCACGATCTCGGGGGCCAACTGACATCTGAATTTCGTGAAATTATGCGGTCTTGATGTTTCGTGTGCGATTGTTTGGCAAGATGAGTGAGCCGTTGCTCCGTCTTGTTGAAACCAAAGATCGTCGGCACCAATACGATCCAAGTGTGGCCACAAGAAGTCTGTTAACATGCCGCGATAACATTCCCGTTGACGGTAATGGCCTTTTCTTCGGCATCTTCAAAGAAGAATGGTCCAACGATGCCACCAGCCCATAAACCGGACCAAACAGTCACTTTTTTAGGATGGAGAGGTTGTTCATGATATTAGTGTGGATTTTCAGCCCCCCAGAATCTGCAATTTTGCTTATTTACGTACCCATTGAGGTGAAAATGAGCCTAATCAGAAAAGAGCACTTTGGACGAAAATCCGTCTTCTCTTTTCAGCATCCAATCAACAAAAACACGCCGCTGTTGATGGTCTGCCGGCTTCAATTCTTGAGTTAATTGGATTTTGTATGGATGGAGGTGAATATCAACGTGTAGAATCCGACGTAAAGTGGTCTCACTAATTCCCAATTGTTGCGAACGGTGCCTAGTCGAGGTGGTTGGATCTTCTCGCACACTTTCACTCACTGCGGCTATGTTTTCACGAGTACGAGCTGGACGAGCATGTTGGTATGGTCTACGACCTTCAGCTGGACCAGTTTCCTCAAAACGATTAACAATCCAACGAATTCCAGGCTCGTGGGGAGTCCATGTCGGCCAAAACTAATGCAAAGTTTGCGAAAAGTATTTTTTATATTTCGACCGTTTTCGTAATAAGTTTGGATAACCAAAATGCGTTGTTGTATTGTAAACGAATCCATGACTATAAATGGCATACCTTTGACAGTTCATTTATGCACACCACATTACTTGTGACTTACATGGTAACACATAAACTTATAAGTAAAAAAAAGTAATAGATGGCGCACCCAGTATAAGGAAGTACCACAAGAATCTGCTTTAAGCCCTATCGTATATATGATTCACACTGTGACGTCACGTCGTTAGCATACCTATATTCATAACCTGTTCTTCACATGACCACCTTCTTGCATTAAATAAATACATATTTTTTCATTTACTCACCTTGTACAAACGACTCCAACTCCAATAGATAAAAATTCAATGATCTTGCAGTTAGCAATGTCCTCATTATTACAATTCGGTATGTGCGGTCGACTATTAAGGTAATCGGTATATTCCAACTCGAAATAGTATTCTGGCAGAATGGCTTTTCCCATTAGAGCAACTTCAATTTCCGATAGTGTGGGACTCAATGAAGGAATGTTGGAAATTAATTGAAGAGTATAAAGAGAGGCTTCTATTGGAGCGAAGGTCACCTATGAATAAAGAGTTACAGTCACAGTCATGAAATATTTTTTATCTAATGTAACACCGAAACTTACCCTGGGGTTTTTAAGCTGGTAATCCTCCATGTTTGTCTGGCCGCTAAAAGAAACCACATGCCGGGTATTTTAACTTTGACTCTCACCAAGCGATACGAAGTCTGTTAAATAATAATAATAATAATAATAATAATAATAATAATGTTTATTTGCAACATGCAGTTAGGTAAAAATAGTAGCAAGATACATTTAAATGAGATATGTTACAAAAAAGGGCTGAAGACATTTAAAAATGATACAAGTTCAGCCCTTTACCTATTACACATATACATACATATATATATATAAATCCTTTAATTTCTTTGGGTAGAATGCAAAGTATTGCAAAAGTACACTCTTATAACTTAAAATCTCAAGCTTTCGAAGAATTTTTTCTTCATCGTCTGGAGTAAGTCGGCGAGATTGTTGCTGGAATTGTTTTTTAAACAACAGTGAAGGGAACACATAGTCGACGAATAAAAAACTGGACCGATGAGGTACGATTAGGATGGAATTATTTTATTGTTAAATGTCAAATGTGTTTTTCAATAATAAATTTTTTATATTTGCTTTTAAACTGGTTTTGCACAATTTTAAAGTCATTATTAATTTGATTGTAAAGCCGGTAAATGTTGTATGAGAAAGATCGACAAAAAAGAAAAGTTTGATGAGGAGGAGGTGATATGTAGCCCCGAAACCGCAAATTTAAGTTATGAACACCGGTGCGAAAAGTTATTCTATTGAATAAATACGAGTATGTTGGTTGCTTAAAAAATATCATTTTGTGAAAAATGATATTTTTTAACTCACATCGACATCGCATATTCAACCAGTTTGCATCAAGCTGCTTATGTGAAACTCTTTCAAAGTTGCGTATACCATAAATAAATCGTAGGCTGGACTTCTGTACACCTTCAATTCTATCCATGCCAATCTTGTCTAAACAAAACCCATAAGCACTGTTACAAAAACTAAAATGGCTGAGCACTAGTACTTCACAAAGCAATAGTTCAAGTTTAACAAGGAGGACATATTGATGAGCATATCGAACTTTTAGAGAAACATAAGCTTTCTAATTTTACTCCCAAATTTCTCACAGTTGCAGAACAGAGTTAGATTCACTTTTTATTTTGACATGAAAAGTGGGCTCAATATTGTCTTTCAATATGCCAAATAACATGTGATTTGCTTGCATTAATCTGTAGACCATGACTTTCCGAAAATACAACTAATCTTTCAATATCTCGATTAATAAGCCAAATGCATCACGTTTCTCGTTAGTATTGAAAGAAAAATAAAGGTGAGTATCGTCAGCATACAAATCTACCTGACAACTTCGGAGACATTGGGAAAGGTTTGAGGTATAAATACTAAAAATCAAAGGTCCTAAAATGGAGCCTTGTGGAATACCCGATGGGATGACATCTTTGGAGAACATACCTTTATCTATTTCTACATATCTAGCAGATTCGGAAAACTCTATTTAGTTTAAAATACCAAACAGCATTTCGTCATTTAGTTTATCAAATGCCTTGGAGTAGTCCAAGAGCACGAGAGCGGTAGTTTTTCCGGAATCTGTTGCTTTGAAGATGTCGTCTGTTATATTTAACAGTGCAGTTTCGCAGCTGAATCCTTACATAAATCCCGATTGATGGTCTGGTAACAAATTGTTCTCAGTTGAATAGTCTCTTATTTGTTGGTCCAATATAATCTCCATTATTTTGATAGCACTGGTAAAATATTTACGGGGCGAAGATCATTGTAGTCATTGATATTGGTATAATTTTGGCAATTTTCCACGTGTCTGGAAATTGTCTATCTAAAATACAGTCGTTTATTATATTTGTAATGTAGGGGATTGTTTTATGGCAACACAATAATATCATTTCAAGATTTATACCATCAGCACCTATGGCAAGCGATTTAATTCTGAGAAGTGCATTTTTAACGACATCCTGAGAAACTGTGTGAAATTCAAAAAGAGTGTTGACGTTAGTATGGTGTATCTGAAGTCACTTGAAATAGCATAAAAACCTTTGGTCGGCGTGTCCTTTGTAATTTCATGACGTATCATAGGCGTGCGGCATTTATTTAGAACGATAATAATAATGTTTTTATATCACAATAAATGGATTTTACTATCTTCTTATTTTTTTGATTTGGGATAAAAAATACTTATATTGGGAGTTTAATTTATGTTGACTGAAAGTTAAGAAATGGAAAAATTACAGAATTCCAACGTTTGACATAGGCAAATATTTACATAGCAGGTAGGTATATAAAAAGGTATATAAAGACTTACATTATAGGTATTTATATATCATCCTCGCCTTCGGAGCTGTCGCTAGAGTCATCTTGTAGAGGAATTACAACGGGATTTACAGGAGGAAAACACAATATTCATTTTCTTTTTCAATAATATGCCTAGAACACTGCTTCCATAGGTCTGTGGCACCAATATGAGATACTGCATCTCTTATTGTGGCCAATAGCGATTCACTTAATTGAGGGGTCTGATTATGTTTTCTTACTTTTTTTTTAAAGCAGCCCAGACCAACTCAATCGGGTTAAAAATGCAGTAATAGGGAGGTAGACGTAATACTTCATGGCCATTTTGCTGAAGCAGATTGTCAACAACATACCCTTTTTCAAATTTTTGTCTTCTAATAAGATCCAATAATATGGCTTTGGTTGATTTTTGTGGTATTTCCATTCCCTTATCCTTCATAAAATCAATAATGTCTTGTTTTTTTGTGCCTGTATTCGGAATTTTGTTTTTCTGTCGGGAATGGTATGGCGCATTGTCCATAATAATCACTGAATTTGGGGAAATGTTTGGTATTAACTGCTGCTCTATCCACTTTTCAAATAAGTCGGAGGTCATGTCCTCATGATAGTCGGCACATGATTCTTTGATATTTTTGGCAGAGGCATTAGGTATAAATCCATTTTCACTGCCAGTATGGAGAATAATGATTCGTTTTCCACGGTTGCATGGTGCATTTAAAATGCACTTGTTGCTGTCGTCAACCCAGCCGTACTGCACAACATCATGGGTATCATACCACGTTTCATCCAGGTAAATCAGATTTCTTTTCTGCTCTCTATAGATTTTAACTTTGTGCAAAAATTCTTGGCGCAATTCAACGATTCGAGACGACTCCATAATCACCGTTCTTTTATCTAATTTTTTAGTATTGAAAACCACACAGTTTTACAATACAGTGCAGTGAGTCTAAGCATTTGTAATTATAAAAATCTTCAGGATAATCTTTTAATTTATCCCGTATTATTTCCAACGTGGGCACCAAATTTTCTTTATAAAATCCGTATATTATACGACGAATATCTTCCTGAAAACCCACGTCTATTCTTTTTAATTTTTGCCCTATGCGCTTTCTGTGGAAGGAATGGTTGACTAATAACCCGATAAATGGTAGACCGACTGATTTTTGTCAGGATACAAATTCTGTTTAAAATTTGATTTTGCGAGGAAGCTGGATTTTCGTTTTTCAGACAATCATACATATTTAGGATTACTCTTTGGGTCTGTTCCTCTAAATCTTTATGAAAGAATTCTGCCTGCACAGATTCATCAACCATCTCCTCGTGGCTTGGAGCATTTTCCCAAGGTCTCCAAAGAGCCATATTTATGACACACAAAAACAATCAACGCAACAATTAAATCAACAAGTAAACTGAGTATTCAAAAGTCAAAAACACACAAACTAATAAAATCTATGAAAAAACACGGACAGACTAAAGAAAACACGTTTATTCACCGCTACACGGCACTGGCTAAACTGTTTCAATTTTCAGTAGCCACCTGCACTTGTTCGGAGCTCTGAAATACACGCTTTCTCATTGGCTATGTCCACGCATAGGCGTGCTTTACTCCACGTGGACCGGTGAAACTGCCTTTGATCTTATACGGGGGATATTTGCTGCGAAATTTGGCGATTTTTGCAGCAACAGATCGTGTTAAATATAGATATATAAAACACACCCGGTATTTCACAGTGTTTCAAGTGACTTCAGATAAAGTATACGCCTATTGCTATAATAGTTATCCAAAGTGCCATAGTCTATTGTTGAGCTTGCTCGAGAGATCTGAAGAAAATGGTTATTTATGCCATTCAAATTATTCAGCTGAACGGGAATACAACCTGTTTTTTTGTTGCTAATATTTAAATTTAATATTTTTTCCAAAGCACTTTAGTTTTATTGATATTTTTATCAATACAGTATTTCAAATAACTTTTCTTTTCATTATATATGGCAATATTTGTTTGATTTTTCATTTGTTTATAATTTTCCCAATTTTTGTTTCTCTTAAATTTTTCGTTTTTTAGTTTAATCATGCGTTTAATAGAAAACGTTAACCATGGGGGTTTTCGAACTTTAAATTGAATTTCCTTTACAGGAGCTAGTACATCGAAGATATTGAACAGTACTTCATTCAAAAATAAGCCCTTTTCCTCAACTTTTGGTAAATGGATCAATTGTTCGAAAGGAGAAATTTCCAAAAACTCATTGAGCAAGTCTTTATCTAGATTTCCTAAGTTTCTGAAGCGGCATTTTTCAGAACAATTTGCAACAGATTTATTTATAATAGGAGAGAAGTTAGAAAATGGAAGTTGAAAAGTAGGAATGAATGAATCATTTTCTCTCTGTAAATTCTTTGGGCTTGGAGTACCACAGCAAGTAGCTAAAACCGGCCGCGTCGCTGTGGTTAGTTGTCGTCGCCTTGAAAAGTCGAGGTATTATAGCAATTATATACTAAAATGTGTAGGTTGGCTCTTGTTGGGGACATCGTGAGTCATTTTTTCCCACTACATCCATCTTCGTTTCCTCGGGTTACCCGTATCCGGATGTATGGGCATGTGTAATGTGTATATACTTTTGTGGTTGCATATGTGCATCTAGCCAACAAGCAGAAATACGTATTGCTCGGGTTACCTATCCTATTTTCTGCTTGAATTCACTTACCTTCGTTTTGCGGATGTTGCCCATTATTTTCCTGTTTTTTTGGTATATATATATTACGACTTGTACAATCTATCAACAAAAAGAGAAAAAATAGGATTTGCAGATGGCATCACCATCATCCGTAAAGCCAGAACATGGACAACATTAAAAGAGGAAATTGAAAAAGATTTAGTACAGATAACAGACTTGTTCGATAATCAATTATTAATTATTAGTTATACAAAAACCTACCTTATTCTCTTCACTTCTAACATACATAAATTATCGCTATATAATCAGTTAAATATAAAGAAAACAAATCTCCAAAATGAATATATATCACGTAAACTAAATCATGAATATCTCGAAATTGATTTAGACCGCCATCTTCGTTGGGATGAACATATCCAATACATAAAAAGAAATTTAGATTTCTATTATAAATTCAAATATTACAGTCAAATTTTAATGAAACTCAATGAAAAATTTCATATCAAACATTTGTTGAATGCCACATAACCTATGGAATTATTATCTGGAGATCCACGAATAATAACCATACAAATAATACAAAAACTATTCATAAAAACAATTCATAACAAACCTTTTACTATATCCCCCCAAATCGCTGTTTATAGAATCAAAAATTTGATATATAAAAAATTATTTTGATATGTTATACCAGAATTTCCATAAAACAAAACATCCAACCATTTATAAAAATTATGAATATGATACTAGAAGTAAAAATAAACCAATAATTATTGCAATACCAAAAATAGAAATAATGTTAAAATCTTCTATATTCTTAAATAAAGTTGATGTTGATGGACAAGAGATGAAACGTCATAAATTGTAATTATGCCATCGTATAAACGAAAAATGTGGTTATGTTAACCCACTTTCTATTTTGAGGAAGTACTTTGGACTTCAAAACATTCTAAGCAGAATTTTCTTAGTTACCTAAATGCGCAGCTTTGCTACCATGTAACCGACATCATATCTCTCACCGTTTCCAAGATCTCAGTGGTGAGAATCTAATTTAAAACTTCCGGTATGTGGCTTCATTTACCGGCCAGACAAACATAGAGGATTATTTTTTCTGTGATAGGATATTTGTGTTATTCGAAGACATATTTCAACTAACAAACCTGGAATCGTCTCCCTGAATGAACTGGGATAGTGTCAGATTCTGGAATAACTCTAAAAGGATTTTTCTTCTGGACATGCATCTCAGGAAAAGTCGAGGCTGGATGTCCAGTAGGTGTGGTCGAACCAAATAACGATGACAGAGAGGTCGAACTGCAAGTGCTTCGCAAGGAACAGTCTGGAAAAACGATTGATATTTATCTTCGTTCTCTTTATTTAGAAAATTGACTATTTCATAAGGCTCAGACAAAAAACCGAAAAATAGGGTTTGATCCCAACCGGTGAAACTGTAGCAGTATTCATCTTGCTTATAGCGAAGTTGCTTGAGTTTTAAGCCTGGGTATTTCACGACAAAAGGCCTTGTGGTTAGAAGAATTAGCATTAGCGAGCGAAGCGAAGATTATAAAATAAAATATTTTTTGTGTGTGTGACTAGCCGACAAACAAGCGCTTAGAGAATGCGCTTCCCATTTTAAAACCTCTATTGTACTATTACACAGTTTAGCCTATATTTTGGAGTAAAAAATCAGGATAAAAACGGTAGTAGTTGCCTAAATTATGGCCTGAAGCCTTCAGTTTTGCACACTATTTTTTTACAATTCCAATATTTAAGAATGTCATATAAAAATAAATTATAATTTTATATTTAAATTTATGTACAATGATCAATACAGCTAAAAAAATACTCATAGTGTAGCCTATTAATGCAATATCGCGCAAACCAGTCGACTTAAACAGGCGCCCACCGCCATACCCATAAAAATACGTACATCTTTAATTAATGCGCATACCTTTCAAAGCGTCTGAGGTATTTCAAACACACCTTTATTTTGGAGTAAAAAAATAAGAAAATGCGAAGTGGACCAAATATTGGTTTGAAATGTTTACTGCCGACTTAGCAGCTCAAGTTTTATTTGAATTCCACAGAACCAGGCAGTTTCCATATGGAAAATGGGTTTTGGCTAAATTTGCTGAAATTTCGTATAGAGGTAGTTTTCAGCATGACGATCGAAAGTTCCAATAGGGCCAACCCCTTGACGGCCCCACCTTTACCTCCTACCCCAAAAACCCCGAAGTGGGGGTTATTGATAAATATGGGGGTCTTAAAATAATATAATCCGAGGGGAAGCTACTAGGATTTCTTAAAGTTTGGCCAATGGTGATCATGGATTTGACCTTGACAGTGACTTTGAAGGTTATGGTCAAGGTCAGGTAAATTTTTAAAAGTCGTACATCCTACTTTTCTGTCCGACCAGTTACAGCAAGATCCATCACCACTTGGACAGTCAAAATAAGTGACGTCACTACCAAGTAGGATGGTTCACTTAAAAAATTGACTTGACTTTGGCCAGAATCTTCAAAGTCACGGTCAATTTCAAATCCATGTAAACATACTGTTGCTAGGATTTCTCAAAGATTGGCCAATGGTGATCATCGATTTGACCCTGACAGTGACTTTGAAGTTTATAGTCAAGGTCACGTAAATTTTTAAAAGTCGTACATCCTACTTTTCTGTCCGATCAGTTACAGCCAGATCCATCACCACTTAGACAGTCAAAATAAGCGACATCACTACCAAGTAGGATGGTTCGCTTAAAAAATTGACTTGACTTTGGCCATAATCTTCAAGATCACGGTCAAGGTCAAATCCATGTTCACCATTGGCCGTTCTGGAATAAATCTTAACAAACAGTATGTGTTACTTCTTCTCTGTCAACATTACAAGTTATAATGATATGTATAAATACGCCGTAATTAGGGAGCTGGGCCGCTCTATAGGAGGTATGGGAGGGGTTTCCTAACCATGAAAAATATTACGTATTAGAAATGTTCGAGTACTGCATGAAAGTAGATGTTCCGCTTTGTCCATTTTTCTGGCGAAATGTAGGATATACGACAAAAATGACCCGACCTTGACCATAACCCTCAAGGCCACCGTCAAGATCAAATCCATTCACTATTGACCGATCTGGGAGAAACCTTAGCAACAGTATGTTTTACTTTTTCTCTCATAATATTATTTTAAGACTTATGTTGTCCTTCCATATCTATTAATACTACTTGGGAGTTTATGGATTCCGTGGGGGATAAAGGAGGGGGCTAGGAGATTGGCCCCATGGAAACTTTTGAACGCCATGTTGTACACTACTTCTATGCGAAATTTCAACAAATTTGGCTGAAAGCCATTTTCCATGATGAAACCGCCAGGTTCTTTGGTTTTTCTATCGAAAAACACCCCACTTTGAAATAATTCGAAGCCCGTAGCTTAGCAAATGTACGTGTATTCTCTTTCGCACCTACTTGACGTTCATATGAACAAATTTTAAAACCTCACTTTTACTTTCGCTGTTCGCTTCCCGTGAAATGCCCCATCTGTGAAGTGTAAAATCTTTACCGTGACTTCGGAGTGATTTTGTCTTAGGTGTGAATGGTCTCTGTACATCATCTTCCTCGAAGTCCTTGATTGCCCATGTTATTTGCAGCGGTACCATTCCATCATTGATAACTTCAAAGTCCACTGTACTTTGCTAGAACAATGATCATGAAATATGACTTTCCATAAGACTCGAATAGATTGGAGGCTTATACATTTCAACAAGTTAATCATCAACCAGTCAACTAGTTCGTCGCTTATTTTCACTTACCTCATTCAAAAAAGTATTGGGAAATACAATCTCTTTCATCGTCGTTATGTACATGGCATAATCTGCCTTTCCTGTTATGAAGAGTTTTATGAAATCGTGTTCTGACTTTTCGATTATTTCTGGTTCAGTTGTGTGCGATAATAGTTTCGTTTTTGAACCATTCTTATCGTTAAGGTCACCGCTAAAATATTGCCCAATTAGCTTAGAGTTTTTAAAAAATATATATTTATTACGATTCAGCCTCGCTTGGTAATTTCCAAACCATCATTTCCTGTCTATCGTCCCAGGAAATGTCTGCAGCTGAAGGCTCCACATACTCTATTCTCACCACGTGGCAGTTTATATTCACCTGTAAAGCATCATGAAATGTTTGTGATGAATCACCCTGAAGAGATAAACATAGTTTCCAAGTACGGAGCATGCTGTTGGCTACAATCTTTGTGAGTAACTTTTTTAGCTAACATGCGTAATAACGGAGTTATCGAGTCCACAATGAATATAAATAAATAGTAATATATAAATAAAAGCGTTTATTGCCCAACTGTTAAGGAAACCATTCATTTATTTATTTATTTACTCATGTTTGGGGTGCAACAGAATGTGAATTCCAAAGACAGCACCCGCTGCTTACTATAGTGATAAAATAAAAAGATACATAGATTAAAAAATCCAGAAGATGAAAATCTGTAACACAAGCCTACTATATGAGAATAAACAATATTATGATATAGCAACTACTATAAAACGATATAAATTTAAAATTTATTTTTTTAAAAATTAGCATGTATCAGTTACACTATTCCATGAATCGCACTAGTCAGCAAAAAACACAAACACAGAGCACGTTACTAGACAGCTTTGATAACAAAACATATAAAATACTGTATAAAAGTATATAAAACTATTAATGGTTGACAACAGTATCACAGCAAACAAACAATTAGATAGTATGATACTATCCTATGTAAGCTGCCTCCTTACCGTTGCTTTAAACTTGTTAAAATTAACCACAAAAATGTCCAAATTATTAGAGGTATCGTTAAACACCCTTTGGGCCCTAATTACAGGTGAGTTGACTCCTAAATTCGTTCTACAGAAGGTAATCCTGAAAAACATGGAATGGCGGTAGTTTCTATCTGGCACATTAATATTTATTTTTGAAAGCAAATAGGGACAGTCAAAATTGTTGAATATTTTGTATACAAGACACACGTCGGACATCATTCTTCTACTTTTTAAGGTCATGATATTGAAATGTTGTCTAATATGATCATAGTTTCCGTCACGTACCGGATTGCCGATTTTAAAATTTAATCTCTTCACGAATCTATTTTGTACACTTTCAATTCGATTTATGTATGTAATATACTGAGGGTTCCATTTAACGGAAGCAAAGTTCAACTTGTTATAAATATATGCATAATATAGGGATGTCATGGCTCTTGCACTCTTGAAATCCCTGCAGATTCTACAGATAAATCCCAACATTTAGTTTGATTCGCAAAACAAGTTTTCTATGTGTGGTTGGAACGTCATTTTTGCATCTAGGAGGACTCCTAGGTCCTTCAGTATATCCGTTTCCTTCAAAGGTGTATTTTTGATTTGGTACCGGTATTCTATGAGAGATTTGTTCCGGGAGAGTCTAATAAAAGTACATTTATCAGCATTTAGAAACAAATCATTATTGTCACAAAAATTGACAAAAGTATCTATATCACTTTGGATTTCTTTACAGTCATTAATGTCTCTCACTGTATGGAATATTTTCAAGTCATCGGCGTATAATAGACAATTTGCATATTAAAGGATTTTTTTAAGTTGTTGATAAAAATTATGAATAATAAAGGACCTAGATGACTTCCTTGTGGGACGCCAGACGTAACCGTAACCCTCAGCGACTTGAAACCGTTGATAGCTACAATTTGCTTACGATTGGTAATGTAAGACCATATCCAATGACATAGTGCATCGTCGACACCAGTCTCAGCAAGCCTTTCAACCAGCAATTCATGATTTATTTTATCAAAAGCCTTGCTGAAGTCGGTATATATGCAATCGACTCGAGTCTTTTTATCTAGGGCTTCACAAATATAATCAGTGTAACACAAAATATTAGATTCTAGGGAACGGTTTGGAAAAAATCCGTGCTGTTCGTCGATTATTATGTTTTTTACTGATGGAATTATTAGGTTGTAAACAACTTTTTCGAGCAACTTTGCAAAAGTGCACAGACCACTGATAGGTCTATAATTAGTTACCAGTTGTTTATCTTCATTTTTGAATATCGGAAGTATATGTGCAACCTTCCATCTAGTAGGAAAATATCTTAGTTTTAGACTTGCGTTAAATATAATCTGTAAAGGTACACATACACTTTCCGAACATCTTTTAATGAAAATGGGAGGGATGTTGTCGGGTCCTGAACCTTTGTTTTCGTCAATATTACAAATGAGATTTTTGACTGTCTCTAAAGGCAATGAGTATGAAATGCTATGATTTCCCTTCACTTTTAGGGCCGGTTGTTCAACTTTCGGTTAAACTGTAGATCACCTGAACTCCAGTTAAAATATGAACTTAGTTCAAATGCATGTGCGTTGTTCATCTGTCAGTCAAGCTCGGTTCCACTGAACCTCAAATATGCAGCAGTTGGTAATACCATAAGCACTATGTTATTAGGCACGGAATGATAAGACTTGTCAATAATGTCATTTTGACGTGATTTTGACCGAAGTCATAACCCTACTTTCACTTGCTTTTACTTATAGGCCGAAGCGATAGGTTCAATCTGGAATCATTTTTGGCGATTTTTTGAAGTTAGCTTGTTATTGTCGACTATAAATATATCGCAACATCTGCAGGAGAGCGGGTAGGTATATAATTGCTTCATTATCTTTCCTATGTTATATTTATTAAAAATATAATTGCTGCTGATTCTTTCTCTTCGTAGTAGTGGATTTATTTCAAAAATGAGTGCACCTAAGAGAACAAGTAACTTTAGCAGGGAAGAAGAATCCCTTTTAATTAGACTGGTGAATAAATATAAAGATGTTATTGAATGTCGTAAAACGGATGCAGTAACAAACTCTTCAAAAGCAAAGACATGGAATATGATTGCAAAAGAGTTTAACAGTGGAGCGGTGACCTACAGGGATAGTAAAACATTGAAGAATAAATACGACAATATCAAAAAAAGGTCAAAGAAGAAGTTCTCACAGGAGAAGTGTTCCCTGTTTGCTACAGGAGGAGGTGCCTCAAAAACAGTTCATTTCACCGATATTGATGAACAAGTCAAAGACATTTTAGGTGTCCGAATAGAAGGACACCCTTCAACGTATGATGATGACATGAGTAAGGAAGCTGGATTGTGTTGTGTGAATATATTTTTAAGTTAATTTTATTTTTAGTTGTCTGTGACATACCTGAGAATGCTACATGCAGGGACTTTATTGAGGAATGTAAGTTTCGAATGTATGTTAAATAATGTACTTTTATTAATTTAAGGTGTTTCAGATGAAATTACTTCAGAGGAGACACAGGAAGTTCAAAATAGTGGTACTAATAAAATAAATAGTTTTAATGTTATCATTTATTTATGATTTTCCAGATAAAGAAAATCAAGAAGTGTCTCATTTAGAAGGTCCAGAGGCCAGTAGTCATCAGGCGGAGGAGGGGAGCAAGTTAAATACATCCCATTTGTGCACACTAAAATCAAGTGCTCTGAGAACTCCAGAAGGTAATCTACATTAAAATCTACAGAACTATTATATAGTCATTACTGTATGCTTTTTATAATGGCATTTATCTTGAATTATGAAAATAAAAAAAACCTATTTTAGAACTGAAATGGAAAGTTTTTCATATTGTTGATTGAATGAGTAATAAAATACTACCTGTTGCTAGTAAATACACAATATATGTGCCTTATTGTGGTGCATCCTCATTTATTCATGATTTTACAGATAAAGAAAATCAAATAGCGCATCGTTTAGAAGGTCCAGAATCCAGTAGACATCAAACGAGGGACTGGAGCAAATTAAGTACATCCCTTTTGCGCACACCAAAATCAAGTGCTCTGAGAACTGCAGAAGGTAATCTACATTATAATCTCCAGGAATATTTCATATTCATTACAAATTTCAAAAAGGAATTGTTACTTCTAGTACTAAAATGGAAAGTTTTTGCATGTTGTGCTGTAAATTTTTTTGTTCTTGTTGACGAAATTAGTAATGAAATACTATATGTTGCTAGTAAATGTGGATCACAATAAGATGTTCCTTAAACATTTTAATTTTAGTGAAGACCGACTGCTCAAAAAAAAGGGGTGCTATTTGCACAAAAATGGAAAAATGGGTTGAATCCAAAAAATCATTGGAAGATTCTAAAGAAAAATGCCTTTTGGATGAATTTGAAATGAAAAAACAGCTATTGATGAAAGAAAACAAAAAGAAACTGGAAATAATGCAACTAGAGTATGAAGAGAGAAAAAAGAGGGAAGATGAGGTACATAACATTAAAATGGAAATGTTAAATATGGAAAAACAGTATCTGTTAAATAAATATAAAATTTGATTTTCTTAATCTTGCCATCTTATTTACCTATTTTGAATAAATACATAAAATCTCCAATATTCTTTATTGCATCATTTATATCCACTTTCACTTAGTATGAAACGAAGATAACATTAGAAAAATACTAAAAACTGAATTTTTGAATCATTCACAATAAATCCTGGAAATAATTAATTAACAATAATCGTGTCCTATTATTAGATGCATCTTGACCTCCAACTGGGACTGGTACAATATCAAAGTTGTTAATGAATTCAACTGCTGCTTCAATTTCATTATTTATTGCAGGTTGTGGGTCTTTCATGATAATTGCTAGGTTATGCAAGGCTGCTGTTGCAACAACTACTGGCTCAATTTTTTCTTTCGCTACACGAATTCCTAATGCTAAGATGGGGAAACGTCTTTTCCATACCCCGAAGCATCTCTCGACAGGATTCCTTGTGCGAATTTGAGATTCATTAAATAAGTGTTGACTCTGAGTTTCAGGTCGGCTTAGTGGTGTGATTAAATATGGCTTAATACCATAACCACTATCTGCAACCAACAAACTATCGCCAAAATGTCCGGTTTCAAATAAGGCTCGAACTCTACTATTTGCAAATATATTTGCATCATGTGATGCACCTGGCCAACGGCAAACTATATTTTGTATTTTCAAAGTGGCATCACAAATCACCTGTACATTATAGGAAAAGAAACCTTTCCTGTTCCTATAATTCTCTGGGTCTGCACCACCTGGAGATTTTATTTTAATGTGGGTGCAGTCTAAAGCTCCTATGCACCTAGGAAATCTAGCAATATTGAAAAATTCTTGACGTATCGCAGTTCTCTCTTCGCCATTTTCAGGCATTTTTATTAATTCTTTAAAATGGACTGCTAATGATTTTATAACTTTCGACACAACCCTGCTTGCAGTTCCTTTGTCCATACCTTGTACATCCCCTATTACTTGCAAAAAGGACCCAGTTGCAAGGTAACGTAGCGTAACAAAGACCATATCATCTGGCGTGAGGGCATGATTTCTATAAAAAAATAGCTTTTATACACATTTGTCCAAATCCCACCCGCATTATATCATCCCAGGGCCATTCATGTAGAGTGAGTAGCCTTTGAGCAGCTCAGATGGTTTTTGCAAATTCACCGACAATGAAAGAACGATTTTTCAATTTAGATGCAACACAGCATTCCCATAAGTTGGTGTTTGTATAAATTTATAAAAAAATTATGTTTAAAGATATATATATATATATATATATATAAAATATATAAAATTTTAAATAGGTAATGATATTTATTCTTCAATTTGGAGCACAATATGCACCCGTCAGGAATGGCTCTGATACCTAGTAATTATAAATGAACTTACTGTATTGTTATATTTCTGATATCATCTGCAACTTTATCTATTATGGATCTAACAGTACTTTTTGATAACCGAAAACGTTGCAAGAATTGAGTGTCGTTCCAAATCCGAAAATTATCAGGTCTCTGTTTGTAAGTTTTGGGTAACCTGGGTATATGTACGATGGTAATTAATTCTAAGAAGTCCTCGTCATCAGTTATCTCTTCGGGAATGTCCATTTTTAAACTTAACACACAACTCCTTCGCTAAACTTTGCTACGATATTTATGTTACTCACATTGAACTGAGTTTAACCGAGGGACATCGACCGGTCAGGTTCTATGCCTACTTGAACTGGGTTCAAGCCTTGAGCTTTATTTGTACAACTGATTTTCAACTTTGAACTTAGTTCAATCTGAACAGCGGTTTAAACTGGAGTTGAACAACCGGCCCTTAGAGGGACTAACTTTTTAGGTTCAACAAAAACGAAGGACAGTCCTAATATAAATCAAACTAACAAAAACAGAAAACATAAAAAAGCAGGTGATTACATCTAAAGAAAAAAAAAGAAGCGGAAAAAAGTATTTCACTCAAGTGAGAAACATATCGTAAATTATTTATTTAAGCAATTTCTGGCTACTCCCAGAATGCTGTTCAAACTGTCAGCATTTATATCACAATAATTTGATAATAGTTAGTTTTTCGCTTTGTCAAATATTTCATATTAAGTATATTTTCTAAGCATAAAAGCAGTAACTTAATTTATCAAAGCAAAAAATCAGTAGTCTTCGAACTATACTGCTTTTATTCTCTGTATGATACAAGTACTGAGTTTTCAACCTTTTATAACCTATTATGATTCTTACTAATTTTGTTTTTTATGTACAATTCTACTATTTGTGAATAAGTATTTATCGTTTTAAATAATTACTTTTGCTCCTATAGAATAATTTTTATAAAAAATTCTTCGTTCATGTGCGCCTGCAGCAATTCCTCTCAGGGGAAAAAGGAAGGACATTTAATTTTTTGTTATACAA
The DNA here is from genome assembly GCA_963669975.1 of Acanthoscelides obtectus. Lineage (NCBI taxonomy): Eukaryota > Metazoa > Arthropoda > Insecta > Coleoptera > Chrysomelidae > Acanthoscelides > Acanthoscelides obtectus. The sequence continues at coordinate 5,092,384 of CAVLJG010000121.1, read as the reverse complement.
GTTCGTGACAAACTTTTTTGTCCGAAGGACCAACTTGTGCCAAACATAATCCTGTACGAATTGATGACAGCGTAACGTGGGAAGTGCTGAGTCAATCTACTTGACGCCATTTTTTATTACAACGATTAATGACGGATTTTCATTTATTTTAGGCCTCTACAACAATTATATCCCAAAATCTCATGTAAATGAAACCCTGTAACTTTGCAATATTCATTCACTTCTGTTTTGTCGAAGCTTAGCGACTTCGTTCGAAAAAATCCAGAATATTGAAGCCAATTTCCTCAGACTCCGATTTTTACACTTTACTGCCTTCTATCTAAGTGCGGCAATATATGTATGTAATCACGTAATTATTAAAGTGAATTATTAGGTGTCGAAAAGGTTTACTTTTGTGACATTTATGTGAATTTCACTATAAACAAATAATATGCCAATAAAATAAAACTCTGCACTTCTGCGCTTTTCCTTTGAAAAAATATTATAAATAAATTATGAAAACTACGAAAAAAGACAATAAATTTGTTTTTGCAGAGTATAAAAGCAGAAAATCAAATGTTACTGCTTTTGCATTACTACAATTAAAGACGGAATGTTATTTATTTCAGGCTTCAACAACAATTATAAACCGAAACCACATTCAAATGATTCTCTATAAAAGCATGTTACTTTGCAATATTCATTCACTATTGTTCTGTCGTAATTATATTATTTATTTGGTTCGAACAAATCCAGAACTATGAACTCAATTTTCACAGTCTTTGGTTTTTACACACAAAAGACAGTCACTCTTACCTAAGTACGGCAGCGCATCTCTTTTGCCGTATGTTTTAAGCCGTATTATTTGTTCGACGATCCCGTTTTCAAGATTTCCTCACCTTTTCCAGTGCTAGCGGTTCATTAGTGCAAAAAGATGCTACTATAGTCTTCGTAACCATCGGTTTCAAATGTCCTACACTCGGTACGAACATCACAGCACACTTGCTGCATATCTCAAACTTGTACGTGCTGTTGAATGACAGATTCGTTATTGTGAACGTTTTGTTCAAAATTCGATTAAGCGAAGTGAATCCAATGTCCAGATCATAGCTGAAAGACGGACTAGACTTGCTGCTGCTCATATAGTAGGACACGGGTAGATCGAAGCGGATTTCATGGTGAAAACCTATGCCCATGAGCTCTATCTGGAAAAAAAGATTACCCAGTACTAGAGGAGAATAATTATAGAAATCTGAAACAAAGAATGAAAGGGATTTTTAAAAAATGTCCGGAGAATCTTGTGAAATATAAGATCCATGATCAAAAAAATGTTTTGTTGTACACCTCAGTACAACGACCCGTATCATCCTGTAGAAGCACATTTGCACCGCCCTGTACAATCAGCCAAGCGACGCAATCGCCGGTGAGTTTTGAAAATGTTGAGATTTTTTAAAATGATTGCAATAATTTTGAAAATTTTGAGAACTGAAAGCTTTCAAAATTTGGAAAGCTGAAAATTTTTAAATTTTGAAAATTAAACATTTTGGAAATTTCGAGGAACGTGAAAACCTGTGAGCGTCTATTGAATCTCAAATTGAGGGTGAGTTACTATTCGTTTAAAATCTGGGGATTGATCAACCCTCAATCGGTACTCAGCTCTCAGTCTTTAATTAGTGTCCACTGCCCAAAGATTGCATACCTTTATGATTTCAAAGATGTTGTCAACTGTATGGATTCTCAGAAGAGCTGTAATTTTCTTGTCAGATGTCGGTTTAAAGAACACCCTGAAGTTTCCGATTTTTGACGGTGGCAGATTCACCAACGTTGAATACTTGACGTCAACGAAATCTGAAATTAATGTTTCTTGATAAGAAAAAAATGGTCTCAAGTAAACGTCTTTTCTATGCTTGCCACGAAGAGATGAAACATTGCGAATGTACCATCTCTTCTGCGTTTACACTGGCTATAACTAACTTCCAGCAGCTCAGCTGGTGGCATGAGGTTCAAAAGCAGCGTGTGTCAAAAGTTGACAAGGGCATGTCGAAAGGAGAGAAACACAGAACAGAACACATTTTACATCTTAGAAAAAACTCTCAACTTTATAGCGGGTATTTCAAATTCGACCCTCGCCAAGTCGCTGTAATAGGGGCCAAGTTGCGTATTCAGGCCCGAATCGTCAGTCGTTCCCTCAAATTGTAGAACGCTTTTATGGCCTCCTTGATTTTCATAGTCATTACTCTCCTTCATGAAGGCCATTTCTAGATTTCTACTATAAAACAGATAATAAAAATAAAGATTCATCGGCCTCAAATTTCTTAAAATTCAAAATAAAAACATTACCTCAAAATAGAGCGCCGACACTGAGCGGTAGAAATGTAGAAATTCCCTGCTTTTCTGGAGGACAGGAAAAACAATGAAAATCAAGGAGGGCATACAGGCGTGCTACAATTGTAGGAGTGACTGACGATACGTAAATAACAATGCTGCTTAGAAAGTTTCAAAATCCAGAAAGAACCCCGATTTTTTTATTTTGACTGACTTATTTCTAGTCGGATTTTAAAATAAATTGCTCACTTTTTCCCCTTGACAAGATGGCATAACTAGAATTTCAATATGATGTTTCGACTCCTGTCCTCCAGCATCAACTTATTTTTCTCTTATGAACGCGGTATTGGATTTTTACGCTGATGAATAGTTTTTAATTCTGATTTAAAAAATATTTATGTCATACATTGAGATCGCCGAACCTTGATTATTCCAGAAAAACAGAAGTTCCTAAGTAGGTCTTGAAATTATTAGCCATCATTTATTTTGTACCCATATCAGACCAGACCTCAAATTGAACATAGTATTAAACTTTGGAAGACTGAGAAGGAGGGAAATAAACCGAGCAGTAAACAATGTACATAGAATAGATTTATCAATGCTTATTTATCAGTAATATCAACATAATTTACATTTTGTGTTCAAGTTTCACTATACCTTTTTATTTCCTAATGCCGGGTCGACACCAAACCAACAACACAGCAACTCAATGTCTTTCAAAAATTAAGCAACAAATCAGCAACATTTTGTCAACAATTCATGTTTTGTTTCTGTTTCTGGCAACTTTGGGCCTTCCCTTCGCGAGTCGGTAAAGATGCTTTTGTTAGGTTTTCATATCAGGCAACATTGTCGGTGCGATGTGAACTTTGTTGCGAAAGAAACTTACCTTAATATATTCTTTGAGGCCTTAAGTTAGAGCATCACAAGTTTCTGGTATTATTATTGATATTGCTTGTTTTGATATTTTTGACTGATACGTCAAGCTATGATAAGAGTCTCCGATCGCCAAAATCTTAGTGTCAAGGCCAACGTTCAACTACGTTAATGGCATATCTGAAATTGATATTTTTTTTATAAATTTCAGGACCGATCATCCAATTATTAATTCTTCGCAGTTTCTTAAATTCTTAAAAAGTTCTCGAAACTAGAACGCATTTCTCCTTGCAATCCGATATCATTTTTCGGAAACCGAACAATGATTTTTCAATACCACGATCATATATTTCAAGTAAGGATGGATTCATCCATAAGTGTTTTTTATTTTTCCAGTCACAACTCTGGAGAAGCACATAACCAGCAGACATTATGATAAAATTTTTGCGCTTCTGCCTTTCAGCATAAAAACGCCACATATTTTCTGTTTGGAAATTTTTGGTATGAACTGCACGAATCAAAACAACTGAAAACTTTTTTGTCTCTTGGCAATGTGGACATAAGTTTTCATTTTGTTTTGTTTCAAAAAAGTTGCTCATTTGGTGCGTTTTTGTTTTGTTCCTTGTTTTTGTTTTGTTGCTTTGATGTGGACCCGGCATTATAATTTTCATCCCACAACAATCAACTAAGAAAATCACTGAATTTAGGACTGAAAGGTCCATTTAAATGTATAACATTTTAATATAGCGTCCATATGAAAAAACAAAGTGGAAGTCGAAATTGAAGAAACCTTGCATGTATAATTTGACTGCCTTCTTGTAGAGGAGAATAAGCAACAATGACAACATGTAATTTATTTTGAAATCTCATCTCGAATAAAGTCAGGAAAAAAATAAAAATGATTTTGGGACAAATCTGGTATGCCAAACAAAAAAATGATGGACGATAGTCTTAAGGTCTACCTAGGAAATTCTGTTTTTTCTTGAATAACCAAGGTTGGACAATGTCAGTGTAAAGCCGCGTACAGACCGAGATTCCAACGCAAGCCAAGTCACATGTGGTTACAGATTTGGAGGTATTCGATTCGGTGTGTACGGCGCGAGCCAACATAAGCCAACGGTTTCCACGGTCGGCGTTGGCGTTCGATTGCGTTCGCTCCTTGATCGGTACATCAAAGGCGTTTGATTTGGTCCGGACAGGATTTGTTGCGCGTCTAGTATTTAGTCGTTTGTCTGCATTCGACATTAGTACCGAATTTAACCCGACGCAGTCCAACTCGAAATTAAATTGAGGTGTAGACGACGTGTAGACGAACGCATTCCAAGACCTTCCAACAACAAACGCCAGTGTCACATGTGGTGCATTTCTTTGCTCGGCGTTGGATTTTTGGTCTGTACGCGGCTTTAGTTGTATTATACATTATTGGAATCAGAATAAGAAACTCTATTCATTTGTATAAAGATCCAATATGGCGTCCATAATAAAAAACAAAAATCAAATTCAAGCGGATAACCAAATGGAAATGGTATTTACCATTTTGGGTTGGTATTTACCAATCCGTTCAAGCGAGTGTAGTTATCAGTTTGGTTATAAGATCCGTGACGTCACGAATCAGCAGTTATATGTCATAGTTATCAGCGCAAAATTGTGGTATTTACCCAACTCAAGAGTAGTTTTATATTTCTGGTTATTATTTGAAATGTGACAAGTTAGAATTTTGCCGGGTATTGGATATTGTTATTGTACTTCAGCTTCATTTTTGAGAAAAATGATACAGGCTGACTTCAGTTTTACCATAAAGTGGAGCACCTTATTAGTTATACTCATTACGGTTGTTGGGGACACTTTAAATGTAGTTCCTATGCTTAACAAAGTATCCTGTGTAGCCATATACCACAAGAATATTAAAATATGGCCATATAAACTCACTAGATGATATCCACCTGTATACGGTTTTGCTAATTTCTTTTTTCATCATTTCTGCTGAATCAATAAATGATTTCTTTGACATGCGGAAAAATTTAGAGAATTGAAAGTTATCATAGCTACAAAGCCATGGTTCCATCATTAAAAAAAAATCTGAAAAAACATTTCTCCCATGAATATTATGAAAGGTTTCTTATTTAAACTTTCCATATACAGTTGTAGACGAAAGAGCACCGATTATTAAATGATAATAAAAATAATTAGAGATTATATACGCGCTTTTCTAAAATAAACAACTTGCAACAAACCCGCGGTTATAACCAACGCGTTCAAGCGATTCGTGTAACTGACGTCATCAACCCGTGTGTCATCTTGAACCATATTATAACCGCGGCACATAATACAGAAATTTTGGTTATTCGCTTGGATTTGATTAAAGTTGATGCTGGAGGACAAGAGATGACATGTCATATTGAAATTCTAATATTGGCATCTTGTAAACTAGAAAAAGAGTCAATGATAATGTGCAATTTATTTTGGAATCCTACTACAAATGAAATCAGGAAAAAATTAAAGCGATCTTGGAAAAGCTCGTTTTTCCGCCTTTGTATTTCGAAATTTTCTAAGTGGCTTTTTGTTGATTATCTAAATACGATATTTTACCCCCATTTAAGTTATTGAAGTTAGGCTGAGGCTAGAGCAGCTTAGGTTAGTAGAGCCAAGGCTAAGTTCAAAGGTCATACCTAAGAACAATCCAAAGACAGTCCCAAAATATACGGCCTGAGTAACAGTAAAAGTCAGTACAAGGCTATGGGGGTCAGTGAATACACGGCAAAGAGGAGGGCCCCAAATCATTTTTGCTAAATTAGACAACACACACATATTTATATCTTACGAATTGGGCTATTTTAATTTACACCATTGGAAAACAGAACCAAAAAACACGTTTGATCTGTATGTTGGTGAAAATGGAAGAAAAAGAATTCTATACCGATTTCATGGACGATGGAAGCGAAACAACAAAGTAACTTTGATGTGGGTGCCAGGACATTTAGGTAACGGACACAAGGAAAGGATCATTCATACCATTTACAGGCCCACAACCTGCACAAGCACAATAAGAAACCAAATCAAAGAATTGGTATGAAACCACAAGGAAGTGACTGGATGCAGGCATGGGAAAGAATTTATCTCGGGAACATGACCAAACAAGGCTGCGGTACTGCTCTCAATGAGTATAAACCAACTCCTTGTAGTTACAGGGCTTCTTACAGGGCACAATCACCTGAAAGAACATCTGCATAAAATGATGGAGACCTTAGCTGCAGACAATGCGGAAATGGAAGAGAATCAGCCCTACATGTTTGGTTTGAGTGCGACGCGTTGGATATCAAAAGACATCAACTTTTCGTGAAATCAAAACTAGAAGGGAGTTTAGAACAGTACCACCAGGAAAACTGAACCAACTGGTACATAATACTCGACTGCTGGACTGGCTACTGTAAGTTTGAGGAGTAAGGTAGGTAGGAAAAAAGGGTAGGTCCAAAGCTAATGGGATCAGCAAGTCTACGCTTGAGCTATGTGATGTGATGCAACATCTGCTTCAGAGATGGCATTATTAGAGGTCTAAGCTGTAAGTTGTATACTACAGCTGGGAGGAAACGGTAGTCCTTAGCTGCCTAAAGAGGATTTGTGTGCTAACAATCTGTGTTGATTATAATTCCCTTAGTCTTTTGTCTAAACATTGTGCTCTTCTTAATTCACATTGTTAGAAGACAAAACCAATAAATGCGTGTATGGTAGTTGAAATGAAAGAATAAGAATTCTAACCCGAATCTCATGGACGATGGAACCGAAACACAACAAAGTAACTTTGATGTGGGTGCCCGGACATTTCGGTCACGGAAATTACCGGGCTGATAAGCGTATGCATATATATTATTAAGCAAAAACATTGAGATAGTCCTGCAAATCCTTACCCTCAACTTTATCTCATACATTTTTTAAAAAATGACCAGAAATCTACGAATCGTCAAAAAATTAAAATTGAGCTGCTATTTTTTCCATTTTTTGCCCTAGCTTCGGTACCACTGGATCGATTTTCAGAAACTACAAAGTTTTTTTGTCCGACTTTGTTTAAAAATGTCATCAAAATACGGGCGGATTAGGAGACAGACAGACAGATGGAAATGAAAATATCTTTTTTCGAATACTTCCCCGTCGGTTGGCGTGAAAAGTAAAAAAATGTGAAATTGCATCAAAGATTAAGAAAGCTATTACTGAATACATTGGAATAAAACAACAAGATAAGATTCTATCTCAAGGTCATAATTATTGTTCGGCTCTTCAAAACCACATGGCGACCTAGCATAAATAACAGACGCACCTTTACGCCTTGGTTAAAATGTGGGCCCGGTCTCAATCAGTTTTTTCTTCAATTTACTAGCTACGCCACTGGCGTAGAAGTATTGTAATCACGAAAGAGGTTGAGATACGTTTTTTGGGTGTTATATGACATGTACATCACGACAAACGGTGTTTGACTGTCTGTCCGCTAATCCTTGAACCTGCGTTAACTTGGTAAGTTACCGGTCGGGTTTTGATGAAATTTGTACACAAGGTTACTACTATGCCAAGAACGAAAGAAATTTATAGTGCTTGAAGAAAAAATCGCTCTAAGTTCGCCTTGTGGCATTTCAGAGGACCCTGAACATTGTTAAAAAGTTTTTAGGGGTAAAAACTTGGAGGGTGGGGGGTTGTAGAGGGATGAGGAGGGTATATTATTTCAATTTTTGACGTTGGTATACTTGTACGCCTCCAACCGTGGTAACTCTACGCAACTTTTAGAAATATCTCACTCAACATAGATTTTCCCGTACATTTATTCTTAGAATGGTGTAGAAATATGTCCGAGCTTCGTCTGTCGATCATAGGCTTTACGATGCTGCGCACGCAAATGTGTAGCAATCGACCTTCCCTGCTCGACTGGATGTGGGCCGTCGATCGTCATCCACGCTATGTGTACACATCAGGATACACATACACTGAAGATAGGATATTGCGCATGTGGGCGGAGCTTCGTGACGTCACCCGGAGAGTTATTGGCTCGTGGTTACCAGCGGCAGGATTGTCGTAACGTTACTGCAGTTCACGTGTATCGTGGTTAATACTACCTATATAGTGTGATTTGTTGGTGTTTTTTGGTAGTTTTGTGACCTGTTCTATTAGTTATACATACTTTATATAGCCTGTGTGGTTGATGAATTGTTAGAATTGCGGTGTGCTGTTGTGGGATGTAATTCCGACAACCAGTCTAAATGGAATCCTTGCAAAGACATGAAGTTCTACAGATTTCCGCAATCAAAAAACGGCTACATCTTACAAAAAGAAAAGACAAAGTCAATGTAAAAAGCGCTAGGGTTTTCTCGAAGCATTTTTGTGAAAGTGCCTATAAGTTCAATTTAAACCATACCTTTTTGGGTTACACCCCTGAAAGTTACCGTGCTCTAAAAGATAATGCCATTCCTATGGAAAATTTACCCAAGTCTCTATCATCACCTGGACCATCTACATCTGTTGATGGGGAAAAGTGGAGAAGTGCCTACGAAAAAAGGCAAAGGGCTCAACTTATCCCCTAGAGTTTAGGTATAGAATAAGGTCATATATTTTGGGGCGAAACGAAGGCGCATACTCAGTGTATTGCAGCGTAGAGGAAGGGGATACTCCGGAAATTCCACTAACCGCATCATTAACGAATGAACTGAATGCACCTGAAGTATGAGCTGACTATAACATAACGAGGAAGTTTTAGTGGAAGAAATGGATGAGCTCGAGTATGATGGGCTGAAAAATTTTGTCGGGTTTGTTTGCCATAAATTGCAGGATGAGAGGTTGAAAAGTTCCTCAAATGAAACTTACTCTTGGATAGACCATCTTAGTGAGATTAGATTATCAAAACCTTCCACAGCTTTCATGAATCAAATTGAGAAGCTTCATAAGGTGTTTACTACATTCAATGGGGGCGGAATAGTGACAGAAAAGCAAAATTTTATAGGCTAACTTCTGTTGAAGAGCAGCAACACTGACTGCCCTGAAAAAGCTTTTTATTTATTTTTCAGGTCAAGGGTGTTCTGCCGGATCAAAGAACTGAATGAAAGTTTGAAAGACCAGCAAAAACGTGAAAGGAAGTGGATAAAAATTGTGGCTTAGACTAAGTCATTTCCATTTATTGTTATACCGCCAGCTTACTGCAAACAGATGATAACTCCATTTTTCTACTTTTCGAGTTGCGTACATTTTCACACTTGTATGTAATTAGTACTTAGGATGTTCTGTGAAATAAGGATGAATAAATGTAGTGCAGTATTAACTTCATGAGCATGTTAATTCTGCTACACAGAACATACTAAAATATAGGTAATGTAGAAAAATCTTGTTTTTACAGTAAAGTAACGATACTCGCTCTATTGTGGAGCTAGAAAGCCATTTAAACTGTAGCCTATGAATTACAAGCTTGAAATCTTTTATTAAAATCCGCCATTTTATTTTGTATAACATTTTAATGTATCTAGTGTCACTCGCACCGCTAAGACGAATCCAACAACACTTCATATGTGTAAATCCGTCGAGCCATTTGGCCTGTAGGTGAAAATATTCACGTTATCCATATCAACCCAAATGATAATCACTCTCCGCGTGACGTCATGCGCGCCGGCGGACGAAAATCGAACAGCGGAGCATCCGGCACTGGAATTTTTCTCAGAGGAAGGGGGAGGGGGCCGTCCATCGTCAAGAGATAAGTTTGTGTGACAGCATGGCTGCCTCCAAAACTTTTTCAAGAGTGAGGGTCGCATATTTTCACAGGGAGCCAAATCTTAAAGAGTAACACAATTGTACAGGAAAGCATGCTTAATATGCAAATCTTAATTGTATGAACCTGCTTCATTAATCTAATCCATTTAATTATTTGATATACATGTTCGTAGCTAACTTATTTCTCCGAAGGGCCAACTTAGGCCGAACATAATCCTTCATGAACTGACGACAGCGTTACGTAGAAAGTGCAGTCAACCTACTTGACGGCATTTTTTTCATGTTATACTTCAATTGTTTATTGTGAACGTTTATTTTATTTTTATAGCGTGTTCAAATCAGCTGTTTATAATGGCATACTTATCCGCCTAGACATGTAATATACTATTTTTGGGGATTTTCTGTTTTCAACGGTTGAATCTTACCTGGGAAATCAGCTATATTCAAATACTGCCTCGTATCCTCAGCAACTTGCAAGGACAACACCTCTTCAGTATTTCCACATAATTCCAAGATAACTTTGGCACCGATAGGACCCACATTCTTTATGCTTACATTATGTTCATTTTGCTCACCGACAAAAGTGGGCGGAAACAAAATTAAACTTTGGTTTTCATGATCTTTGCTTGTCGGTTCTAGCAGGACTACTCGAGGGATGCAACTCTCGCCCATCAGTTTCAAAACGTACTTGCTGTTTGGGGTTGCATTGTATGAAATTTCCAATTTGCCTTCGATTACCTAATCGTACAAGTGCGAACATCAAACGAATGTCATGCAGGGTGTTCTAAATCCATACAGAATTGATTATTGTTATTATTGTACTTTAGGGAAGGCGCACTTGATCGCCACATCTTTCAGGATTCTGATGAGTATTTTTGATTACTTTGACTTAATTGAAAACAATACTCGATGGCCATTTTTAAGGTAAGATCCGATCGCGCATCGTGTCCGCGCATCCTGTGTCCTGACCTCCGCTCAATCTCAGACACTCTTGGCCAGTCTCTCACGACGCCGCCATTACGTTTCACTTCTGTCGATGTTCGTTACGTGGTTATATTGCTTTGTCATGTCTATCAGCAAATTCGGCTTAAGCGCAAAAAAAGTTAATCCTGCTGAAATTCACCAGCAGCTTGTTGAATTAGGCACACTATTCTGATATTCAAAAGTGCCGGCGGAGCCTGCTCTCTACATTTTTAAACTTTTGAAGAATCTTGGAAATTTTTAAGATTTAAAAAATGTTGGAAGTGAAATTTAGAAATTTTTGGAAATATTGAAGATGTCGAACATATTGAAAATATTGAAGATATCGGAAATATTGAAAATTTTCAAAATTGTAAATTTATAATATTTTTATAATTCTGAAATCTTTGAGAATGTTGAAAATGTTGAAAATTATTTAGATAAAAGTACTCCTATTTTTGAAAAACGTGAAGTATTTTTCACATACTCTCTGCTCCTATTTGGAGTAGTTCTGTGTATATCCTGTGTTTTGTATATTCTACTTATTTTATCTTAGAATGGTCTTTAAATTATCAGAACTATGCAGAATTGATATAAAGACATCAAATGTGGTGTGATTAGTGTACTTTAGGGAAGACACACATTTTTTAACCTTTGAAAATATTTTCCAAAATTGTATTTTCTAACTTTTCCTTATGCCATTATGAAAAGCGACATACGATTATTCTTTATTAGGAAAAAATGCTAGTTGGAACTGTTTCTCGAGAATCTTATGCCCGATGTGTAGGACTCTCCGAAAGTGATCTACTCACGTTTATTGAATCAGGGGTGAAAGCAATTGTTACAGTCTCTGTATTGTAGGCTTCAATGATGCACTCGCTAGGAGAAACCTTGTAAGTCTGTTTATTGTCCACCTTCAAAACGACGTTAGCTATTACGTCACCTATATTTTTAAGATATATCCTCGCTGAAGATGTCTTTCGGACGCAGGCGTTCTTAAAATATAGCACCGATTCTGACTTGATATAAGCACAGCAAGCCCCAATCTGAAAACATCGAAGATTGTACCAGCGCCATATATGAGACAGCAGAACACAAAAATTAATTAAGAAATCTACTACGAAAAGAGACAGAGCGCTTGATTCTACTACTGTCGCATAGATGGTGCTAGGATCTCCAATCCACTTTTGGTCTCTTTAATGCTTAGTTTGATTCGGTATCTTCAGGAACTGATTAATTTGACCCATCTGCGAACTTTTAATGCGTGATTCATTCTGAAACCTTACCTCAACTGAAGCCAGGAATAAATACCACGGCCTGAGACAAAAAAGAAATACACGAAAAATTTCATGATAGACCCTATAACTTTTATATGAAACTTTTTTCTGGAAGGTCATATAAAAACGTTAGAGGGGGTCAATTTATGGCCTTATATCACGAAAAATGATATTACTTATTTCCGTCAGTCGGTCTTGTCTGTATGTCGGTCTGTCTATAGTTTTGTCTGCCGGTCTGTCTGTAGGTCCGACCATGTCCAATAAATACTCCAGACCATAGTGCACACCAAAGAGTGACACGTTTTTGATGCATAGCTTTCTCATGAATTACTCTTGGATTCTCTGTGCCCCAAATGCAGCAGTTTTGTCTATTAACGAAGCCATCGAGATGAAAATGGGCCTCATCGCTGAAAATGATTTCGTCTACAAAATCACCATTCACATACTGTTGGCCAAATCCAATTGCTCAATTTTCTTCGCTGTGCATGGTCTGTTGGCATAAGCTGTTGAATCAATTGGACTCTATAGGCATGCAGGTGTAAATCTTTCGTTAGAATACACTGGGGAGAGGATGTTTCAATATCCAATTCTTGATCGCGATGACGAATCGACGTCCCTAGACTCTCGGCTACATTTACGCGAAATACTCTAACATTTTCTTCTGAACGACCGCTGCGAGGTCGTCTCGTATGTTCCACATCATTAACAGAACCAGTACTTTCAAATTTTTGGGTTATTCTTTTCACAGTGGATGAGGTAAGAACATTATTCCGACCGAATATTAGCTGCACTTTTCGAATCGTGGCAATTAAACTTTCACCATTTTGGTGATAATTTTTAACAATTAGGATACGCTGTTCTATTGTGTAGTGATTCATTTTCATAAACTTCCTCCTATCTACTATCGATCTGTCATGTCACAATCATTATGACATTATGACTGCCAAAATGGAGCTAAATTCAAATATTGCGTTCTTATTGATACACCCTTTATAATTCACAACTCTTAGGTTTGCATGTACATATATTTTCAGGAGATATATCGCCCATCGGCCGCAAATGATGGATTTCTTTTATACACATTGCATCTTTGGAATTCGATCCGATTATCGAAGAAAATATTTGCTATATATGAGCGCCATGCGTGGAGTGTAATTGAATGCTGTTATTTAGGGTCGTAATATTATATAGTATATGAGTACATATCAAGAGCTATTATAATCTGTTATCAAACGTTGTTGACAAGCAGTTTTACACCACTGCTGTAGATGATAAATTTAATTTAAAATGATCTCATCATTTAATTTTTGCCGAGCTAGAGGAAAGGGGGCAGCTGTTCCCTTTGCCCTCCCTGGATACGCCCATATTTTTAACGTCCTTATCACATGTCGCTATTAAAACAAGAGTATCCTTACGCCTTGTATAAAGTCGTCTACAGTCTCCACAATATATTGCTCTCTAAAAACCTTATCGATATCTTTGAAGTCAAGATGAGGCTCTGATCCTTTGGCATGTAGATTCAAGTGTCTCCCGTTTAGGTCACACTTTCTAGGCTCCGATATATGTATCACTATAGCATCTTCGTAAGCAATCGCTTCTAATGGAGTGCATTGAACTTCTATTTTTTCCGTTTCGTCTGGCTTAACTGTGCCTGTTGACGGGAGTATAACAAATCCGGGGATGCTTAGTTTTGTTATCGGTTTTGTTTTCTCTTTTCTAAAAAAGGATTTGAGCGTATAGAAGAATAAAGAAACTTCTGAGACATAAATACTTTTTTGACGACCTTTGTTTGGCCTCATAGTTGTAGCAGTAATGTTTGGGAGGCAAAACCTGGTTCTAGGTCACTTCTGGCAACACCATATAAACTATACATTTATTCATAAAGTATTTTGTCATTATCATTTTTTGTTCTTTAAACAAGACGACTGAGATGACAGAAACTTCAGTAAACAGTTCAATTCCAAATCTGTAATTTCATTTCGAGGTCAATAAAACATGGAGATTGATTAGCATGACACCCTCAGGAGTTACATTAACTTCAAACACAATTCCAAGCATGAGGTCTACTATTTATCGAAATTTCTAGCTACCGTTTTGAAGCGAAACTTCATTGACAACATAATACTCACTTTCCTTTATCCTTCTTACTTTCTTTGCTACCTTTGCCTTTGCTTCCTCTATCCTTATCTACTTGACTACTTTTTTCTGGCTTTTTTGTTTTATCAATTTTATTACTACCGCTTTTGCTATTCTTGCTTCCATTGCTACTTTTGCTACTTCCAATACCTTTACCCTTCTTACCTTTGCCCTTTTTACCATCTAGCTGCATTTCTATAAAAAAATAATTCGAACACTCATTTCTTTGTGAAAAAATACTGAATGATTGATATGTTCAGCAATGGTAATACCCTATACGTGGTGTGCCAATTAAATTTCGGGAATGCAGTAATAACTTGAGGTCTGGCAACACTGTGTCACCTGTCAACTTCTGCCTGGCATAAGCGCCCTCTTTTTGAGTTCCACTCCAAAACTGACGTGTGGTTTGAATTTTGTGGGTATTTTTTGAAGGAAAGTTTTTGAGTGGTGTCGTGAAAATGAGTGACTCTCATTACAAGCAACGTGTTGTGATCCAATTTTTAGTGAAATCAGACGAAAAACCCTCGGAAATCTTCAGAAAATTGCAGCTGGTGTATGAAGACAAGCGCATGTCGAAAACACGCGTGTTTGAATGGGCCAACGGTTCAAAGAGGGGCGTGAATCAGTAGAAGATGATCCACGTGAAGGGGCTACCGTAACCTCTCGTAGCGACGCAAATGTCAACCGTTTGCGCGCTCTGATGACATCTGACCGGCGCCTAAGCATTCGTGCATTGTCTGACAAGCTAAACATGAACAAAGAAATGGCAAATGTTACATGAGAATTTGAACATGCGAAAGGTTTGCGCAAAGATGGTTCCAAAAGTTGTCACCCATGAACAAAAACAAATGCGAAAATCGAGAGCATCCCAACGATGCCGCACCCACTTCATAGCCCCGATATTGCCCCCTGTGACGTTTTCTTATTCCCTAAGATAAAGACACACCTCAAAGCAACTCATCATGGTGGCATATATGAGGTGAAAGCAGCTGTAACGCAGGTGGTGAAAGGTCTAACTCCAGAGGATTACCAAGCTTGTTTTGAATCGTGGGAGCAGCGACGGAAGCGTTGTGTATAGTTAAATGGAGACTATTGTGAAGGTCGATAATAAAATTTAACGTAAAATTTGATTTTTTATTGACAAATTCCTGGAATTTAATTGGCACGCCACGTATACAAGGTGGCCCAATAAAAAGATCGCACCTCCATTTGTGACTCTCCTGGTATATTCTGTGAAAATGCTCGGACACGTCAATTTTGACTTCTATAGATATATAATACAAGGTGATCAAAAAATTAGATATTGCGTTACACTTTAGATTTTTAAATGGAAACCTCAATGCTTTTAATTTTTAGATTTTTGATGAAGTTTTTAGTAACTTTTGTATAATAAAGTATATACCTATCATCAATCGTTGTGAAGCTATCTGAGCTTATCACAAAATTCAACTAACTTAATACTGATAATATAGTCTAATCATATGAGCCATTGAAAGCCAGGATGGTCCAAGTCACAAAAAGACGTTTCCGAGATTTACGGTTTTAAAGTTTAGATGCGGCTGATAAATGTAGAATAATAAAACAGCAGTAAGAAATCAAAATACCCTTAAAGGTAGAATCAATTTAAGTATCTTATCATAAAATACATGAACATTTTGTGTTCATGTGTTTTTTTTTCATATGTTTAAGCTTAAGCCCACTCTGCCTTAAAACGGTTCTTACCTTTGGTTTCATACTTGTATAAAGATTATAGTAAAGTAGAGTATTAAAGTAGAGTTACACAATATTATGTGAATTGATAATTTTATTACAAAACGACAGAAATCAATCTCCATACAGTAAAAAAATAATGTATATTTTCTACACAAAAACTGTGCTGTACTGACACGACCTTATGGAATTTCCGGAAATTCTCGAGTCTGTTCGCCTTCTCCTTCTTCTTCTTTAGTAACAAGCAGTGGTCCGGTATCTGGCAAAGTTGCATCTGTCTTCAGATTCTTAAAAAAACTGTGATGAACTGGTGGTATGAATTGGAGAAGCTCTTCTATGTTTTTCTTCTTTTTGTCGTTGACAGGAAGAGGGGATTCATACAAAGGAGGTAGGTTTATATTTTTGAAATTTTTGGGTGCGCCTTTCCTATTTGGTAGTAAATTTATAAAATCATATGGAAGTTCTTCATTCAAAGTTTCTTTATAAAAAATTGTGTAAGGTTCTTTTTTCTCAAAGTGTAGCCACTGGATCTAGAGCCATGATACAGTGGCATTAGTACCATTTTTCTTTCGTCTTGTTACTGTTTTCTCTAATGTTGTTGATGAGAAAAAATCAGACCGTTCCATCTCACAGACGTAAAAGGGTTTCCTGGGTCTGCATGTTCTTATTGTTGTATACCAGTCTTCTGGCACGTACTTGATGCTATTTTTTGCCCGCTTGACACTACTATTGAAAACCACAATGGGTTAAGTCACACTTGTCCCATTCTGCCTCATAACGGTTACAGCTTTCCATTGACATATAAAAACAGACTGGTGCCATCTGTGTGCAAAACGAAAAGATACATTTTTCAAAACTCTCCCAGACAAAGATTGATCCATCCAGAACAGTATACACATAGAACCTCGATATCTGAAAATTTGGACTTGGACCATCCTGGCTTTCAACGGCTCATATAAGCAAATGTCCCCCAAGTAATAGGAAAGTCTGGTTTTATTGGTGCACGTTCTTCAAGGGGGTATTTAAACCATGGACAATGGTGTACATCAATTTTTGTGGGAAAACTTTTTAGTCGACAATAAAGAATGAGAAAACGTGTTTTTTTGGGGAATCAATCGAAAGGGTTGACGGGAACGAAAAAACTTTCCATATAAGACTTTTAGATATTTATGAGACCTACAAAATGAGAGCACACGTAAAAATATCCGACTAATAGCAAAAATGTTATGGCCGAAAAACAAAACGACTCAAAATGCCCTTTGAGCTAAACCTGTATATTGCTAAATAAACTAGTAGTAATGGCCGGAAAACAGGTGCTTTGGGATAAACAATTAGAAATGCTCAAAAACTCCTTGACCAATCTACTCCAATTTCGTTGTGGTTATTTAGAAGTACTAATCCTACGAATTTAAAGAATTTCAAGTATCGTAAGAAACCATCGTCGCATTACCAAAAAGTGCCAAAACCTGCAGTTTGCCTCGGTTTTCGGCCATAACTTTTTTGCTATTAGTCGTATCTTTTTACGTGTGTTCTTATCTTGTAGGTTTCATAAATACCTAAAAATCTTATAAAAAAAGTTTCGTTTGAATCTTAAGAAACACGTTTTCTCATTCTTTGTTGTCAAATAAAAAGTTTTCCCACCAGAATTGGTGTACCCATTTTATGCGTCCATGTTTTAAATACCCCTTGAACAACTCGCAGCAATAAAACCAGACTTTACAATTATTTCGCGAACCAGAGGTATTTTCGTCTAATATGATTAGACTAATAATGGAATGGAAAAATAATAATAATAATAATGTATACCAGCAAGAACATTTAGCATCAGTCAGCGTCGTCGTATGTCAAAGAAAAACTGTCATTTCAAATTTTTAAATTACCTACCTAGTTGTGATAAATATTGAACAATGACTTATTCAATTCAAGAAAGGGTAGAAATAACAAAACTGTACTATCAAAATGGGAGTATTGCAAGAGGTACTGCTCGGTTATTTCATGCGTTACATCCAGCCAAACATATAAAAGTATGTGGCTAAGATGATAAGAAAATTTGAAGAAATTGGATCTGTGTCTAATATTCGCCGTAATCGCCGTCGAGAAAATCGGCCAGTTAGAAAGCCGCAGAAATAGCAGTTTTGGGAAACGTAGCCCTTGACAACACCCAAAGCACTCGTGGACTGGCTGCTTCTTCAGGATTTACAGGCTCAACAGTACAAACAATTTTGAAAGACAATAAATTTCACCCATTCAAAATAAAACTTGTCCATGAACTTAATAAAGACGATTTTGGTAAAAAGTTGGGGTCTTGCGAATTAATGTTCCACCGTTTAATCAGCAATGCAAATCTGTTATTTGATATTTGTTTCTCGGATGACTGTACGTTCTATTTACATGGTGCTGTGAATAGACATAATTGTCGATACTGGAATGACTCGAATCCACATTTTTTTCGAGAGGTTGACTCGCAATACCCTGAAAAAATAAATGTGTGGGTCGGCATTTTCGGAAATCATTCTTTATTGCTAAAAAACTTGACGGGCGAGACTACATTTATTTCCAACAAGATGGTGCACCGCAGCACTATGTGCTCCAGTACGACAGTTTTTGGACACCCATTTCCCAAATCAGTGGATTGGCAGACGAGTCCCTATCGAGTGGACGTCAGGATCTCCGGACCTAAGTCCTTTAGATTACTTTCTTTGGGGGCTTTTGAGAAGTAAAGTTCTTAGTACGAAGACAGATTCCATTCAAGATCTTCTTCAGTGGATTACGGCTAGATGTCGACAGATAACCAAGTCATGCTTGAAAACGTGAGGAATAGATTCGAACAAAATTTTTATTATTGCATTCAATAATCTAAAGTGTAATGCAATAGCTCATTTTTTTTAATTTGTATGAAACAAAATTGACGTGTCCGAGCGTTTTCCCCAAAATACACAAGGAGATCACAAATGGGGGTGCGACCTTTTCGTTGGACCACGCTGTGTCTATAATACTATATTATAGCATTGTATTTTTACGTTGTAATAATATATTCAACAGCACGAAAATTCAGGTTTGGGCTGCTAGCTACACTAGATTTTGATCAACATTCAAAATTAATAAAACCTGTAAAGGTGCACTGTTTGTCGATTACAATAGCGCCTGAATAAATACCAGACTTGTGCACAATCTCGGGCTATTATCTCAAAACGGCTGAACAGATTTGGCGCAAAAAAAGCCAGATAAATGAAAGCCCAAATCAAATGAAGATCGAAGTTAGAAGGACTTACTACTTCTGCTTTTTTTGGCCAGCTGACCCAGCCACATCTTGTGGCTAATAATCGTATAATTAAAGGGAAATTTCCCAACATTTTTCAATTCTATCGTTTGCGTTCTTGTTGTTGATATTGGCAGATCTCCAAAGTACATATCTTTTGCTGGACATATTTCAAACCTGCAATATTAAAAAACTAAAAATATTGCTCTGTAATGTAAAATAGAATGTAGAACCTAAAATTATTGTTGTTTTACCTAGACAAGAAGACTTTGGCACTGAATGATAGTTGAAAAGAGGTGATCACAACATCGGGCTTGGCAGCATCTACCACGTTACATATAAAGATTGGAAGATTGACAAACTCCACTTGCTGAGTCGGTTTGAAAGTAATTTTCGCTTTTGTTTCCTTCTGAGGTGATAGAGTAACAGGGTTATCGTCAACGCTGAAGTATTTTCTTATTTGGTCATCTTTCTCCATGGCTTCACCGGTAATCGGAACAAACCTGCGAAAGAACACCGGGTGTGATGTGATGAAGCGAGAGAGATAACGGTCTAGTCATTTTCGGTCGCAACGCCTTGCAAAAATCAACTTGCTGAATCTCAACCTCTAAGCTTTTGTTGCATCAGAGACATCTGAAAGTTGACTGGATGTTAGACAGACAGTTGAAGAAGTAGAAGAATTTCTCTGCCTAAGGTGAATGTCTTGACCTAGTATGCAACTTGCCACCTTAACATTTTTACTATTTGACCTACTGACCACTGTCTGTCAGGTTATCGGTAAATTAAAAATTGCGAATGCAGAAAGTTCTTTCAAGTCCTTCATCAAGTTCTAAACAGCTCACGTAATGATAATCTTTTGTAGTTACTCATCAGAACAACAACCAAGTTTGAAAGCGTTTTAAGGAACTGATAAGAATGATCCAAAAGAAGTACGAGCCCCTTCCCACTTCAGTTGGCCCAACTATTGATATCTTAGTTTTTTTCTTATCAAACACAAATAATAAAAATGTAGCAGGGTGTTATAGGTTTAAAATATTAACAATGAATATTTTGATAATATACAGGGTGTTTCAGTTTATTGTTGCATAACTTTAAGATTTGATAGAACTTTTAAAATTAATGCATAAAGTCTATATAAACATGGGTCGAAAAATGCGTGGCTTCCGAAATACAGGGTGTTTAAATATACTTTCTAAAATAGTTTTTTTAAATATTTTGAACAATATTTGATGTATAACAGTGGAAATTGGTATACAAGGGTTTTTTGGTAGTTTTACTGTAGCCGTTAGAGGGCGCTCTCTACTGTACCTGTAGTGTATTAAAATGACCGAAAACTTTTTCTTAGTGCAATTTTTTGCTTTTTGAATGAAAAAACTGATTCTTCGCACTTTTCAACATAAAAAGCTCTCTTGTGAATATTCGTTATAGTTAGCCGTTTTTGAGATATTTCAATTTTTAAGGTTCGATGCATTTTTAATTATTTATTTATGGGAAAATAATATTTTTTTACATTTTCGATTTGGGCATTACAAGTAATTAAGATGATCGTTTAGA
This sequence comes from Acanthoscelides obtectus, assembly GCA_963669975.1. Taxonomy (NCBI): domain Eukaryota; kingdom Metazoa; phylum Arthropoda; class Insecta; order Coleoptera; family Chrysomelidae; genus Acanthoscelides; species Acanthoscelides obtectus. Next base: position 5,071,573 of record CAVLJG010000121.1, on the reverse strand, counting down.
TTGTGTTTTTAAACACAGCAATAATTCCTAACTCCAAATAAACACAAAAAACAGAATATTAATTTGTTTAATTTTTCAATATTATTTTTAACAAATTAAATTAATTATTTACAACTAAAATGCTATTGGATAGTTAGGACAAACATACAAAATCTAAAGTAGTTGCTCGAAATGTAAACCCAATTGTTCAATACACAATTCACATCTACGAATGATCGAACGTGGTATAGCATTATTCAAATAAGGCCTTATTTCATCACATGCATTCCTGATTCTGTCTATTAGCATATCTCTTGTGGTTACGGGAGTCTGGTACACTTTTTCTTTTAGAAATCCCCACACAAAGAAATCTAATGGATTTAGGTCAGGGGATCGTGGAGGCCAGGCGACTGGACCTCCACGGCCGATCTATCTTTCTGGATAATGTTCGCCCAGCCTGTTTCTAACTATTCTCGAATAATGAGCTGGACAACCATCAAGCTGGAACCAGGCCAATCTCCTTAAATCTAACATAACATCATCCCACATATTTGATTGTTCAGCCTTTAAAAATTCCAAGAAGGTCGCAGCATTTAACCTTGCAGGCAAAAGGTAGGGTCCAAATAGTCGATTACGGTAGGTACCAATCCACACGTTCACACTGAATTCGTGCAGAAAATTTCTTTCCCGAACTGCATGCGGATTTTCATGCGACCAAATATGTTGATTATGAAAATTTAGCACTCCACGTCTAGTGAAGCATGACTCATCGGTCCATAAAACGTTACTTAAAAACTCCCTATTATTATCAGTTCTATCAAGAATTCACTGACAAAATGTCATTCTTCGTTCTCCGTCCTCTGGCTGTAGTCCTTGCACAGGTTGCAAATGGCAAGGAAGTCTATGGTCATTTCTAAGAACACGGTGAACATTGGCTTGCTGAAATTCCCAAAGCACCAGAAACTCTCCTAACACTTGTGGTCGGATCTCTATCAAACTCACGCAGAATCATACGGGTAAATCTGCGCTGACGAACATTTATGCTTTGATCCCTTTGGAAATTTCCAAAACCATTTTCAATTATTTGGCGATGCACTCTTACAAATACTGAGCGAGTTGGATGTCGTCTGTTTGGAAATCTTCGTGCGTATTCTCTGGCTGCTTCTGCTTCGTTTCAATTTACAAAGCCATACACAAAATGAATATCCGCTAACTCTTGATTAGAGAATAAAAATGGCATTTTTATAAAACTTACAAAAAAAAACAGGTAAAAGAAACTAAATTTCGTGTATTCACAATTGCAAAAAAACGTTTCAGGTGTCATCAGACAACAAAACTAACTGTCAACTAATTGACGTTTAACCTTATTATGCTTTCAATTTCAAAAATATTTGCACGCACAGCCTACTTCTAAAAATTATCGAGATACTGACTTTTTAACGATATTTTATCATAAATAAATTAAAAATGCATCGAACCTTAAAAATCGAAATATCTCAGAAACGGATAACTATAACGAAAATTCACAAGAGAGCTTTTTTATGTTGGAAAGTGCGAAGAATCAGTTTTTTTATTCAAAAAGCAAAAAATTGCACTAAGAAAAAGTTTTCGGTCATTTTAATACACTACAGGTACAGTAGAGAGCGCCCTCTAGCGGCTACAGTAAAACTACGCCCATGGTTCGTTTTATTGTACCAAAAAACCCTTGTATACCAATTTCCACTGTTATACATCAAATATTGTTCAAAATATTTAAAAAAAACTATTTTAGAAAGTAAATTTAAACACCCTGTATTTCGGAAGCCACGCATTTTTCGACCCATGTCTATATAGACTTTATGCATTAATTTTAAAAGTTCTATCGAATCTTAAAGTTATGCAACAATAAACTGAAACACCCTGTATAGCAGAAAACACCATCCTTATCATTCCCTAATCAAATTTGCAGCATAAAAATAACACATGTTGCAATTACAGCATATCAACCTATTTTCATTTCAATGCAAAATAAGTCTATAACGCATAGGTGGCTGTGAAAAATAAAAGCCATGACAATTCTTTTTATTAATCACAGCTGTCAGAATACGTTTAAAATAGTTTTGTGTAGTTAAGGTTTTCAAAATGGGTGGAGGAAAGGTTATTAGTGAGAAAATTCGGTTACTGATAATTAATTTTTTTAATTCTGGGAAATCAAACTCAGACATTGCAACTTTGTTAGACTTATCGCGGTACAGTGTGAGAAATATTGTTAGAAGATATAACGTAACTGGTTCAGTTAATATTAAGCCACGATAAGTGAAAAAAAGTAATATCACAAATGCCGACCGAAGAGCATTAAGAAGAATAATCGTGAAAAACAGGCGTGCCAATTATTTACAATTAAGTGCTCTGTGGAGTGACGCTGTTGGAAGGAGCATCTCGAGGTCCACAACTCATAGAGAGGCCCACAAACTGGGATTTAGCACTTGCAAGCTAAGTTTTCTTATACAAAAAAGTGAAGTAAAAACCCTAAAGTTGCACAACTTGTTTATAGGCCAAAGAAAAGCCACTATTAACTCCACTGCAAAAGAAAAATCGGCTTAGATGGGCTAAAGAACATAGACAATGGACACCTCAACAACGGTGTGCAATACAATGGTGTGATGAGGCCCGATTCGAAGTTTGTGTTGGTGACAGTCGCAGTAGAGTTATTCGCAAAAAATGAAGTATTCCATGTTGACTGTCTGAAGAGAAAAGTGAAATTTCCAGCATCCATTATGATCCAGGGCAGTATGTCATCAAAAGGAGTAGGAAAACTTTTTTTTTTTTTTTTTTTTTTTTTATTACTGGCCTTAGGAGTTCTAGCCTATTCGGCCACGAGAGTGATATAAACATGCTCAAATTTATAATAAAACATATAGATCCGCTGCTAGCAATATTGTATAGATCCACATACATACAGGTAACAGGGCCCTACTCAAAACCAGGAAATTATAATAGAAGAACCAAGATTAGGGAGGAACGGGGATACACGTTTCACGTCAAGGTGCCGGTCATGACGACTTTAAAGACAGACAACACAGGCAACGGTTGGTAGGTTTAATAACAGATAGGCAAAAACACAGGTAAAAATAACTCAAGTCACACGACAATCTCACTGAATTCTAAATTCGTGTAACTCGTTAATTATATTTTCCGTCTGGCTCTCTTGAAGAAGTCCCATAGAGTTTTTCGAATTGATGAATTGTGAGTGCTTGAATACAGAAGGGAGGTTTGACTTTGAGGAAATGGAACACCAAGTGTAGCCAGCTCACTCATCATATAAACTGAAGCGGTTGAGTTGAATTTGCATTGGAACAACCAATGATTGATATCATCCCTATTCCCATCACAGCTACATGTATCCGATTCTTCGAGACCAAAGCGGTGCAGGTAAGCTTTTACTGTAGCATGTCCGACCAAACATCTGAAGTACATTGAGTGTACTCTCCTATTGACGTGGCTTCTGAACTCTATTGGGGAGTCAGGGAGGTTTGGATAAATTTTGCAGTATTGGTTATTATTGTTGGTACAGAAATTAGTCCATTCCATTTGCCAGCTCTTTTTCATATTAAGCTTCCTCGACGAGGCTATGTCAGTTTTAGTTACGTATTGTTTTTCTTCTCCGGACGAGGCGGCTACCTTAGCCAGTCGATCTGCCATTTCATTCCCCTCAATTCTTGCATGACCTTTTATCCATATAAATGCCACCGATTTCCTTAGTTGTCTTAATTGAGACTCCTTCTCCAGTATTGAGACGATGGTTTTGTTGTGGTATATGTGAAAAGGCGCATTTTGTAATGCGCGTATAGCTGATTGTGAGTCTGACATAATAATGAATTTTTGGTATGACGGACGATTGCAGACTACCCACTCAAGAGCCAGATCTATGGCTGCTAGCTCAGCGGTGAATATAGAGCAGATGGGATCCAGTTTATACTTTAGAGACACTTTCTCGTCTTCTATAAATACAGCACACCCTACGCCTTGCTCAGATTTGGATCCGTCTGTGTAGATTCTACAAGGAGTCACAAATTTTTGTAGTAGATCGTGGAGTAATTGCTTCATGATGGGAGGATTTTCAGCAACGGTGATGTATGTCTCTAAATTTGAGAATGAAATATTGTATTGAGACTTGAAAAATGGTATATTATCTCCTTCTATGTTGTACAGAGAGATGTTGGGGTATGCTTCAGCAAGTGTAGGAGAGTTTTTATTTTGCCACCATGGAAGCGTCAAGTTGAGGGTGGTTAGTTGAGCTACTTTTCTTGTGAGTGCAGTTTGGTCATTGAAGCTGCATTTTATAATGAACTTTTCTGCTAAGAATAACCTTCTCAAGTGTAATGGAGGTTCCTGACACTCTGCTAACAGAGTAGCTGTTGGAGTAGATTTCAGAGCCCCCAAGGCTAACCTTAGACCTTTATACTGTAGCCTATCGAGCTTGGCAAGGCGAGTCTTCGTAGCTGAACCATATAAGAAACATCCATAGTCTAATATCGATCTTGTATAGCATCTATAGAATAAGATATTTATTTTGGGATCAGCTCCCCATTTGTACCTGTTAACCGCTTTGAGGATGTTCAGGCTTTTTTCGCATTTGACAAGACAATTGTTTATTTGGTAATCCCAAGTCAGTTTGGTGTCCAGCGTGATACCCAAATAGGTGTAACTACTGTGAACCGGGATCGCAACGTTGGCCAATGGCAAGATGGTACATACAGGTAAACGGTGACGGGAAAAAAATACGACGGCAGATTTTGAGGCGGATATGTCAAGACCCTGGTTGAAGAAATAATCGTTGCAACTATGCATTATAACGTTGAGCATATCAATGCATTGTTGATACACTTTATTCTTAACATAGAAGCAGAAGTCATCGGCGTATTGCAAGACACTGCATTCCAACCCCGCAGTATGTAGGTCCTGAGTATATATGTTGAAGAGAAGCGGGCTTATAACGGAACCTTGTGGGAGGCCCTTATGTACTGTTCTCGGGCCAACGACTTGATTGTTACATCGGATATAGACCTTCCTGTTAATGAATAGATTGATTAGGACACATGCGTAGCTCTGAGGTAAGTTCAGTCTAAGCAATTTATCAAAAAGTATCTCGGGTATGACATTGTCATAGGCACTGGAGATATCTACAAAGAGAGATGCTAGGTAGTTATTTTCAGAAAAGGTTATCTGTATATCGCTCACTAGATGCGCTACGCAATCGACAGCCCCTTGTCCTCTACGGAAGCCAAACTGTGATGTTGGGGGAGTGTTGTTGCTTTCCAACCACCATTCAAGCCTTGCCTTCAAGATCCTTTCAAACGTTTTCAAAAGGCAAGACATTAGAGAGATTAGTCTACAGGAATTGGGGTCGCTTGCTTTGGGAATCGGAATGATGAAAGCGGCTTTTAGGGCATCGCAGTTTTCTCCTAGGATAAGAATACGGTTATAGATATTGCATAGAAAGTCTACAGCGACCTGCGGTAAATTTTCTATCATAAGGTAGTTGATACCATCAATTCCTGGAGATGTCAGCTTGGAGACCTTAATGTTTGCTTTCAGCTCTTCTGACGTGATTTGTGACAAAAGGAAGTGCTGTTCACTATTACTCTGCGGAGAGAAAAAAGGACAGGAGGCATACGGTGGAGCTATCTTGTTTAGAAGTGCTTCTACACTAGATGCATCCTGTCTATGAAACTGTTTAGAGTTTTGAATTTTGTTGACCCGTTTCCAGATACTTGACGGGGAGGACTGTCTATTTAGGTTGCTGCAGAATTCAGCCCAACTAGCTTTTACTTTTGTTCGGAATGACCGCTTACAGACGGCATCAGTTCTTTTATATTCCAAGTAGTTGGCAAAAGTGAGGTTCGACTTGTAGGTTTTAAAAGCGTTTTTCCTAACATTAACTAATGAAGAGCACTCGTCATCCCACCAGGGAGGAGATCTAGATTTGTTAGAGAAAGGTTTCAGAATTGTGCATGCTTGGTTGGCTGCGTTTGTGATTGAGCTTTGTAAAAAGACGATCATGTCATTAGTGTCCACAAATGTGGGCAAACCAGAAAAATACTTTATAATTTCTGTACGGTATAAGACCCAGTCAACATTTTTCATGGACCATTTGGAGGTCGGAGTTATGGGAGTGTTTTCTATACGTATATCATTGAAAGTAATCTTGATAGGAAAGTGATCGGAGCCGTACGTATCAGGAAGGGTAGACCAGGCGAAAGAAGAACATAGACCTGAAGATAGGATAGTTATGTCCACGACAGATTTAATTTGCCCTGGTGGGGTAATTCTTGTAGCTGAACCATCGTTGACCACTACAAAGTTTTGGAACGAGTCTAGTGCTTCTAGCACAGTATTACCTTCAGTAGAGCTTACTGGAGAACCCCACATACCATGATGGGCATTGAGATCCCCTCCTATGATACATTCGTACTTTATTTGTTTAAAGATATTTATGTAATCTGAAGCTAAGGCCTTAACATTTGGTGGTCTGTACATACTAACAACGGACAACTTTCTACCGTCATTGAACACGTTTATACCACATATCTCAATTTTTGAGTTGAAATTATTCGTGAAATTTATTGGTTCAAATTGAATAGATGTCGAGACAAAAATTGCAACCCCCCCGTAACCATCATCTCTATCTTTTCTAATAATATGAAATTTTTTAAAATTCGTATTAAACGACTTTTTGTACCAAGTCTCCGATACCAGGGCGATATCGAAGTCTTCTTCCACCTGTAGTTGTTCGAGTGAGTTTTTATTAGCACGCAAAGATCTGGCATTCCACTGAATGACCTTCAACCTTCTGGGAGCCATGAGCTAAGCGAAAACTTTTGCTAGGATGTTTTTAATTTTAGTGTCCAGTTCACTTTCACAGTTTGCTTGTGCTGTGTCATTAAGGGGTGTTTTTTCACTGATGTAATCTTGTAAACATTGCTGCAAGAGTTTTTTTATTGCGGCGGTTAGCTGGTTAATCAGCTGGTCGGACTCAGTGCAGGATTCCTGTGCTTCAGATTGGAAAACAGGCCCAGCACAAAATGAAGAATTATATTCTCTACGGATGGGAGCGAAATTAGGAGAAGTATCCCTGGTTTTTCTTTTTTTGGGAGGATTCGCAAAAGGGGATGGTTGAGGGCTTGAAGCTGCTTTGTGACTTGGTTGTTGAGTGGGAGAAGAAGTGGATTGAGATGAAGAGGTTAGAGGGGGAAATTCTATATCTGAATTTATTAGAGGGGCAAATCTATTTTTTTGAGTAATACTAGTATAGCACGGATTATCAATGACTTTCTCAGCCTCTTTAAATGAAATATTCAGATTTGCCATAGCCTCCTTAGTTCTTAGCTGTTTTTTGTACTCAGGACAGTCACGAAATGTTGAATCATGACTGTTGTTTTTGCAGTAAACGCAGTATACGTTGCAAGCGTGATTATTATCTGTATCTGCAGAACCGCACTTTCTACACCTTCTACTACTCTTACATTGAGATGCTGAATGCCCGTATCGCAAGCATTGGAAGCATTGCATAACTGGGCTAATATACGTTTCAACCGGGCATCTGACTTTGTTTATGAAAACAAATTGTGGCAGCAGCTTACCTGCAAAAGTGACAACTACAGTTTGTGTAGGAACCCGGAGAGAAGATTCTCCATTATTAACGGTTCTAGTCATTCTGTGCGCTTTTTTCACAAGGATGTTAGATTTTATGATATTAACTAGAGAATTTTCATTAATAGCCGTGTCAACACCTCGTATTAAACCACGCTTCTCTGTAAGGTGGTTGGGAATGTACGCTACAAGATTATTAGCTTCAAATAAGGAATCTTCTATGAGTTTATTGGCAGTATCACCCGAATCAAGTTCAATTTTTATGCGATTACGACCTACCGTGCTAATTTCTAAAATGTGTTTTTCATATTCAGCTAATGCTGCTAATTTTTCTCCCAGCTTCATTGGGTGAAGTCGACCCAAATTTAAGTCAAGGTGTTCTACAAATACAAAGTACGGGCCTGTGTCACTGTTTCTAAATCTGTTGTCCGTATTTTTGGGCGACTTTTTCGCGATATAGCCGTATCAGCAGAGAGAACATAATCGGGTTTTTCTGTAGATTTGCTAGTGCATGCAGTATCATTCTTTATAGGTTGTATAGGGGTATGTATGTTGTCATGATCACTATCAACGAATATAACATCTTCGCAATACACATTGCTAGGAATTTGCTGCGGACTATCTTGCGTCAGAGGCGGCGGATCCCCGCCGCCTGGAATGTTGTAGCCACCAGACATCTGTTTACACAGAGCTGGGGCAAAAAATCTGCATGCGACCCAGGAAAAAAAGGAATAAAGTCTACTTACAGTAATTCAGCAAGGAAAGTATGTGTGTAAAACCCAAACCAATAGATAAGAAATCTGTAATTGATCCGCACCACGCTCTAAGGAGACACAACCATATACGACCTATCCGGACCGTGGTTGGAACAAGACTGACAGGAAAACTTCATTTTATTGATGGAAATATGGATACAAACAAATATTTGGCAATTTTAGAAGAATCGCTTTTACCAGTGATGGAAGAATGTTTGACATCCGGCCAAGGTTTTGTGTTTCAGCAAGATTGTGCAGCGTGCCATAACTCAAAAAAGCCGTAATAAAAAATAAAGGTGATGTTACCCAATGGTAATCTTTCAATTGTTGCATTGTTAACTTCGCGCATTTATTCGAACATTGTTTATTTGTTCAGATGTTCTATTAGGTATAGGTCTAAATGATTTCAAATATGTATTTTTTACGACTTAAAATGTTTTTGAGAAAATAAATTGTTTTAGAAGTAAAGAGTTTCGTCATGTTTAGTTTATAGAGGCATATTTTGGTACAAATCTTCAAGTGGGCCAACGGATTTATCTAAAACCACTGAATAAAAGAAAAAACGCCGGGACACGTCAAACGATTTTTAACTTTTTAACCAAAAACTACTTCACCCGCTTTCACCCTCTGCCCCCAGGATCATCCCCTTTAAAATTTAAAATAACAAGGGGTATCGAGTAATAGCTTGTTTGAAAGGTCTGATTTTTTTTAAATCGGTGAATTATTCATTTTCAAGAAAATTAGAAAATTCTTTATTTATCTTAATTTGTTCAGATAGAAAACAAAAATACACTTTTTATTTCAATAAGTGCTCAAAATGTTGCCCGTTATTGGCTAAACAATGATATAGACGATGTTCAAATTCCTGACGGACATTTTCAAAAGCATGTTGTGGGATATCATGGCAGCTCGATGATGCGTTGACGAAGTTCATTCAAACTTTCAGGTTGCGGAGTAAGCACAATAGATTTCAAATGATTCCATAGAAAAAAGTTTAGTGGCGTCAAATCAGGAGATCTAGCAGGCTATTCTATAGGCCCTCTTAGTGCCCACATAGTCAGGAGGAGCGCCGTCTTGCTGGAAATATATTTTTGCCTCATCAAGTATAGGGTATACATCATCTTCGATTTGGTTTTCAATGGTTTCAGTGATAAGCGGATTGATGGTATTTTCCAACACATCCAAATAAATGTCTCCATTCAAATTTCCAATGACCCAGTCACTTTGTTTCCTAAAATGCCGGCCCATACATCAATTTTTTTTGGGGTACTGGGTATGCCCTTCTACAAAAGCATGAGGATTTTCATTGCTCCAATTCCTGCAGTTACGCTTATTAACAAATCCATTTAGATAAAATGTGCATTCATCACTGAAGCAGATATTCTTTACATGAATGGTATTATCATTATTCGCTGCAGTCATTTGTTCACAAAACTCAACTCGCCTATCGAAATCATCTTCGGTTAACTCTTGCAATTTTTTCATTTTGAATGGATGAAATTTATGGAGTTTAGTAACTCTTTGTACAGAGCCTAATGAAATACCAGTTGCAGCAACAATCTTACATAATACATAATACATAAGTATTAGGATTTATTCCAAAATGACCCAAAACTTCAACTTGAGCGGCTTCATCCAAAACTCTCCGTTGATCACGTTTTTTATTTGCAACAGACCCAGCTTAAGTAAAACATACCTATGCGAAGTTATCTTTCCCGGATGTCTGACGTTCAACGTGATGGCACTTTGCCAAGCAAATTGATTTTGGGCTCCATAAATTTCCACTCTTTTTGCTAGTGTGTAAACCATTTTGGATGTAAAACCTGAATCAATAAATTAGTTTTCACTATCCCAAGATTATCACAAAAGTAACTGACAGCCAATTAAATTATTTCTTTTCCTTAGCAACAAATAACTAAACAGGTATAACAATAAATACAGTTCGCCCAGGATATCTGTGTTGATGAAAAGAATGCGGAAAATTCGGGTTGTTATTGGGTTGTTGCCACGTCTAATCTTCCGAATTGCTGTTTATGTTGATAGTTTCCTTTTTAAATTATAAAGAATTGTAGATTTGGAAAACCCTAACGGGCAACATTTTGAGCACTTGAAATGAAAGGTGATATTTTCGTGTGTTTTTGTTTTCTATCTGAACAAATTACGATAAATAAAGGTTTTTCTAATTTTCTCAAAAACGAATCGACTGATTCTAAATCAAACGTCAAAAAGGACTTCGAAAGACCTTTCAAACAACATATTACGCGATACCCCTTGTCATTTAAAATGTTTAAGGGAATGATCCTGGGGACCGAGGGTGAGAGGGGTGAAGTAGTTTTTGGTTAAAAAGTTGTCTCCCTTGACAAAACTTTTGATGTGGCTCGGTGTTTTTTCTTTTGATCAGTGGTTTTCGATAAATCCGGGGTTTTCAAATGAACACCCTGTATAATAACGGTACAGGAAAGAAATGACATTCAATCCAAATCGAAATACATGTCATTATATCGCTTTTTATTAATAAAAATTTGTATCAAAAGCAAACAGACAACCAACTGATTTGTTGTGTTTGCCTAAAAAATTACTAAACTCAATTCAAGTTTCACCTTCAAATTCAGAACACCTTGCCAAGTGTTAGATTTGAGAAAGGCGGTGTAACCGGGCATATAAAAGCAACTTACGCTACAGTGACGTTGACGTTTCCTTTGTTAGTCATGCAGTATTCTACATTGTGTTCTTTTCGGCCTGTCATCTCACCTAAGTTTACTTCCTTTTCACATTCGATGATATACAGTTGAGATTCCCCGAATATTGTTATAGCGACTCTTTCAAATGGTTCCGTATCCGATAGCAATTTATCGTATAGCTAAAATAGTAATTTTTATTGTTAGTCTACTGTACTTTGACACTGATAGATTGATATGTCCGAGAATTTCTTATAACAGATATGATCAGCTTGGTAGACAAGCTAGATACAGAATGTAAACATTGTTTCTTACCTCAAGATCAAGTTGTCTTTTATTATAGACTTCTTCTTCTTGTGGCGTAAGCGATATTGTAATATGACCAACAGAATACGGTTGTATCGATCCTTCCTTTTTCTTCACGTGAAACTTTTCTGTGATTTGTTTCATGGTACAAAGCTTGTAGTGAAAGTCTATCGGTGTGGAATTCGTAAGCGTTATTTTCTTTTTACATGTACTACCCACTGGAACCTGGGGAGGAAACCCGCATGTTGATTAATAAAAAGTCGCAATCACAGTTCCGACCAAAATATTTACACTGTTCAGGTAGCCGCCATTTTCTAACGCATTTTGATATCATGGTTTGTCGGTTGAAAGCACGCGAGATACTACATAGAATATTTTTTTGCAACGGTAGAAATATGACCGAGTATAAAGATTAGTGCAAGCCATTGATAGCATTCCAATCACCATTAAAGGATACCAATTATAGTCAGAAACTTGCTGATAACTAAATCATGATATGACAAGCAGACCTTCTTGCCTACTAAAATCAATCTTTATAATACAGCTCTTATGTTTTGGTTCGTGATACTATTGAAGTACAGGGTGGCTAATATATAACTGACTGATTTAAAGTCCCATTTTTGATACACGGATTTTAGTAGTTGTTTAAAGCACATTGTGTTTAATTCATCATTGAGCGCTATACGATCACACAACGCGTCCGTATTGTTAAAACGTTTTACTTAAAATAAATAATGAGTCGATTGTTGTAACGATTCGGAAGCTACGACAAGATGTCAGTCGAAATAATGTACCCAGTGTCAACACCATCCGTCAGTTGGTGCTGAAATTTGAACAGACAGGTGAAGTTAAAGACTTGCCAAGGTCGGGCCATGTTCGAACTGTTCGTACTCAGGAAAATATCGAGAGAGGTCGTGAAAGTTTAGTGGAGCATCCTGAGATGTCTACTAGACATCGTTCTCAAGAACTGGGTATGCGTTCCACGTCATTATGTACTATTTTAAAAAAAGGCTTTCATTTGCGGCCATACAAAATTCAGTTAACCCAAGAACTACAACCTAGTGATCATGAAAGTCGCCGACAATACAGTTATGCAATATTGCAGGGTTAATGCCCAAAATAACGATTTTTACCGACAACTGATAGTGAGCGACCAAGCCTACTTCGATTTGAACGGATTTGTTAATAAACAAAACTGTCATATCTAGGCTATACTTCCTCTAGTAGAATAATTGTAGCACTCATTGTTCAATACAATAAAATGTTCTAAGTGATTAGGTAGAAGATGATTTTTCAACTTGAATATGAAAATGAAAACCAAGTAGGCTATGAAATTTTTGATATTTAACCATTGTAGTTCTTTCAGCTTAAAATTAATTCTAGTATATTTATTTTTATTTAAGATGATTATCATAGCTTTATTTTGTGATATTTGTAATTTTAAAAATACAGTTTCATTTTCAGTGAACAAAATATAACAAATTAATGAGGAAGAATGATAGTGTTGTACACAATTTTTTTAGAATAAACGCTAAGGCTATGCCAAATTCTATAAAAGTAATTTATTTACTTGGATATTTTTTAAATATTATTATCCGATATTATTTTTTATACATAATTTCAATAAAAGATTAAGATGAATAAAATGGACGTATTTTATTTCATTTCACAAAGATTCAACATACAAGCCAGTCAGTTACATTATCGGCCACCCTGTATATGGAAGCTGGCGACCGTTTTGGTGGTGTCGCCATTTTTAAAGCATAGCCACACCATCGTCTACCTATGTGGCGTCTGGCCACCTCTGGCTACGCAACTTCTTTTAAATTGCTTCTCAATGAGTCATGTCAGTGAGACATTTGTATAGTATGTTATCGGTGTCATCGAACATTTGATATTTATCTGTTGCTTTTACTCTTTTAGTAAAAATCCGGTATATCAGAGATGAAGAGATGCACCTAAAGTTTCTTTTTCGTCTTTTCTTCTGTCTTTTTCGCCGTAGATAATGAATTATCGCGATATCTTCCAATTCCATAATGGAACGGCGAAAATAAGGTTATCACACTGTCACTGTCACCTGACAAGCAAACAATGCGACTGGCTACTCGATCTGGCGACTTTCGTTTCCAGAAGTAGATATGGCTACATTATTGGCGTCGTCATCATCGCATGCCTGTCAGGGTGGACTCTTAATCTTTGGGCTTACCTTTTCGAAGTTCAGTATCTTTGGGCTCACATTGAAATCCGCGGGGGTGGGTAAAGCCCTTAAGCTTATCACTTCTACTTTCGGATTATTCTTGGTCAAAATGTATAATTGTGACACGATAACGTCCTTCTTTTTTGATGCTGGTTGCAGGAATAAGTTCACATAACCTTTATTATTTGCGGGTATGCTGAGATTGTTTGGTTCGCAATAGAATAGAGTTTCGCCGGGAACTTCCACAGAAATGTCACAAGGCATTGAAGACTCATTCACCAGGTTCAGCTTGACTCCGTACGTGATGTCTCTAAATATTCATATATTTTAGTTGGACACTTCATCAATTTTTACATAAGGGATGTCCCAACAATCTTGAAGGTATCAAGTTTGTTTATATTGTCATAATGTAGAAATATGGAAATTACGCTGTACAATAAATATTCTGTAACCGCCCCCCTCAGCTGTTCAATAAGAATTGTACCAAATTAAAATCCGGAAGTACCCTTTATAATAAAGGAAGAATCAATACTTTGTCTTTGTCCAAGTGAGCCCCTTACTGGTGACGTACTGTAATCTCCATATGGTAAATAAATAATAAATAATGACTTATCTTGTCCGTTTCAAGTCAAAAGTCTGAGCGAAAAGAAATAAAATATTGTTAAGTGCCAATATATCAGTATAATGGCATAAGATACTTGAAACCTCAAACAAAGAATGTGTAAAGGCAGCTCTAACTACCTTTTCATATTCAAATTTAAGCTGCTAGAAAATAAAGTTGCTAGCTAAGATACCTACTTTTTACTACTGCCATCTAACACATATCCAAAATCAAATACGTTGTCATCTATAGTGTAAACTTGTCGATCGCTTAGTTCTTTTGCTGCACTACTTGACATTACAGATGGAAACACTTTCTCTGGATTAAAATCCAGTTGAGGCAATTCGCTGCTTGCCTCGCATGTTACACTGTGCGTTATGTTTGTTCCAACTACATTTAACAGATACTCATATCTAAAAATGAACCATCATTATATGTGCGAATTCCTTATACAATACTGGCCGTAGACATTTTCCCTGGTCGATGTCAATGTGTGCGATAGCATGTTACAAAGAGTGCATCAAACAGCATTCCGCGATGTTCACCACTGTCTTTGCCAAGCAACATGGTGACTACACTTGTTTGGAGCATTCTTCCTAATATATCGGTTGCACGTTTTTCTTCCTCAACCAGAAAAAAAGTCAGTGGCAAGCATTGTGTACAACGCCTGATTTGCAGGAAAAATATCAAGATCTATTGATCTTGGTCTCTATGATCAGCCATTACTTTGCTCATTCCAATACGTTCTCGATTGCGTATTGTGGACTATAATGAATAGATCTTCAGATCACAGATAAGCCAGAAATGCAGGGTCGCCAGCGCTATGTCAGATTTAAAATATAAATAACGAAAGGCCCAAATAATTAACCCTGAGGAATACCCACCACTCTCTTCGGGCATTTACATCGATTTAACAGTGCAGATCAACTTGGTTCATCGGTTCTTGTAATATATATAAATGGTGAATAAGAATAATAATAAAGTGAATCATAAGAAAAGCTAGATCTAGCAGCTTACCTGTACATACCACACGACGGAGGACAAAAGCTTACATCGTACCTCTTGCACTCACCAGGTAATAATATTTGTCTTGGCACAAGAGGCATTGTTTCTAAGGCTTCAACCACTAAAAATTAAAATTCACCTTAAAACGTTGGGCTTCACGTTTTCCAATGCCTTGTCATCGACCCTGAACCTGTTCTGGAAGTTGACCTGTTATACAGGGTGATTCACAAGTCGTGACCAAAAATGCAACATCATACACAATACCGCATTTCAAGGGGGGCCCTGTATGTCACATTTTTTCCTCAATTGCTTCATTAAAAAGATAGATATCTTTAAAACCGTCGACTGGAGTGAACTAAAAGTTGGTATTGTCCACATTCAAAAGTCCTTACTTAAAATTATTGTGAACCAGGGGATTATTTTACCAAATAAAAATAGTACGCCACTGTTTTTTTTTGATATGCGCAATTTTTCAAAAGCTAAGTTTGAGTTTGCATTTAAAAGTTTTGGCAATACGTGCATAAACAGTTGGCCATTGAAAATGCCGCACCAGACATTCTTAGAACATCTGTGTCGAAACGAGTGAATTCTTACAGAACGGGGATTTTCTAACGACCAAAAATGTTCATTATGAGAAGTAAAGATACCACTCCTCGTACAAAGCGATTCATCTGACCACAAAGCCTAATCAATAAAATCTTCATTTTGATTACGAATTTGCAGTAACCTCTCACAAAAATTTCGCCGTTGCACTTCGTCGCCGGGTTGCAAAAATTTTGCCGATGGTAAGGATGTTAAACTTCCCGATTTAAAATTCTCCACGCAAGACTTTGGGAACATGGTAACTGGACTGCAATCCGCCTAGTACTTGTACTAGGATCATCCAACGTCAAATTGATCACCTCCAGTTCCTCTTGAACCCTGACACCATGGCCTCTAACTCCGGGAAGTTTGGCAATTTCATATTGCCGAAGTCTTAGAAATGAATGCGTAAGAACCTTTGGTGTAGCTTGGCGTCTGATAGGAAATCTACGTTGATCCTCCCAAGAAGTCGCTAAGCATTTCCATTACAGAATCCGTACACAAAAATATTATCGGCCTACTCATCATTGCTAAATTCCGTTTCACAACACTCAAAAATGGAAAGAAGAAACGACTTGACTTTTACAAAAAAAAAAATGGTAGTAATAACGATAACAACCGTATAACACATAACTCTGACAAACTGTCTCCCAAGAAACGTCAAGTTGGTACCAAGGACTCCTATTTTATTTTGAAACTAATTGTATCTCGGCTCTTCATGAATGAGCTAATATGTTTTATTTTTACTAAAACTACTGCTAGGAAAAAACACAAGAGTAATTATTTGTAGCAAATTAAAGGTGAAATTCGAGAAATTGTACGATTCAAAAAAATAGTGGCGTACTATTTTTATTTGGAAAAAATGCCACTAATCCCCTGTATCTCCGCCACTGGTACACGTTAGTTTTAAGTAGGGACTTACCAAATCCACATACCAAATTTTAGTTCATTCCAGTTGATAGTTTTGAAGATACTAAGATTTTTTTTTTATTTTTAAACTCCAATACCCTGTATCTTTTTAATGAAGCCCTCGGGGAAAAAAATGTTACATACTATACAAGACCCCTCTTAAAATGCGGTCCTGTGTATGATGTTTCATTTTTGGTCACGACTTGTGAATCACCCTGTATGTGACTATGACTTTGGTTTCGAGGTTATAATCAGATTTCAAGGTCAATTCTTCATACGACAACTTACTATCTTGAGTGACCTAAACCATTTTGAATAGTTTGATTCAAAGGTTTGTGGGTTTCAAAGAAGTCAACAGCATTATAAGCTAGGTCTTTACCAGATCATGTTTGTGTAATAAGGTAAAATATCCTAAACACTCACCTGATAATCTCGAGGAGGCAGCCGATACAGCTGAACTCTTTCTATCAAAAGATTTTCTCTTGTTCCTTTTACGTCGTTTCTTTTCACGATCGAAGGTACCTGACAATTGTGAACTGCGTGATCGACTCTACAAGTCAAACAGCTTTCAATATCAAAAATAGTTTTTAGGAAGGATTTTGCCAGCGGCGGCTAACTCGATCATGCTGCATGGAGTCCGTATCACTTAACAAGATCTTCAGGAAAAATAAGTATCGAGCTAATGCTAAGAATCCAGCGAAAAACAGTGCAGCGCGTGGCCTGCCCTTACAGAATGGTGTCAGACTGATATTCCTAATCAACTACTCGAATATGGTAGATGGGTTGACTACCAGAGAGGTTAGGGAAAATTAAACCAATAGTGAGGCGAATGATGCTGATCAAGGTGCAGGAGGACAAAAATAGACCAAGGAAGCAACAGCTTTCTATTTGCTGAGTTGTGGATGCACATAAGAACGTATGGTATCGTCCCTCGTAAACTAGAACTTTGTGAGACGCTCTCATAGATCGGCTACGCAACCACGCATCGGGAGGGTTCGCGGCACCATCAAGGATGTTCGACAAACATCCAGGGCCTTCAGCCCACATCGCGAAGCATTGTTCGACATCTAGATAACATCGATGAAACGCCAGAAGGCGTGACCAGGGAAGTACAAAAGGCTGGAACGCATGAAAGCTTTGCGATGCCGAAGCTGGAATTTGAGCGAGGTGGACTGTATTGGAGGACCGTACCAAATAAACTAGAAGTGCTGCTTCTACAGAATATTGCACCAAGGGACCTACCTTCCGATATCGATCCGATATCCAGGGGATCCGTTTCGGGGCGAAACGGCCTTGAGGAGGGGGTAGTGTAGTGCCCTCATAAACTAGAACTCTGTGAGACGCCCTCGTAGATCAGCTACGCGACCATGCATATACATACATCGAAGATGTTCAGTCCACATCGAGGAGCATCGATCGACATTCAGATATCATCGATGAAGCGCTGGAAGGGTCGTTTTGTCGTGACCAGGGAAGTACAAGAAAACTTGTTTTCCCTGCCTTGTGATACCAGCTGACATACTGCGTAGCCGAGGATCTGAACACCTCAAGGGACGTGGCTTCCCTGTTGCAGAAGAAGCTTGGATTACACCGGAAGTTCCAAGAGTAACAGCCGCAGGCTGGGAAGGCGCTGTGTGTTCTGGATACTCGCCGATTTGTCTACACGCTGGTCACCAGGGTAGCTCATCATTAGCCGCCGACCAATCAAGCAATGTGCGAAGTCCAGAGAGACCTACGACAACACCTGATGGTCTAGAATGCCTGAAAGCTGGTGATGCTGAAGCTGGAATGTGAGGGGACTGAATTGGATAACCGTTTGCAGCGACGCCTTCCTGCGGAGAGGAGTCCCAGGAGAAGACGGTGCCATGTCTCTTCTACATATCATCAAGGGACCTACCTGCCGATATCGCCGGAATCCATGGGACCCGGCTACATCAAGAACGTTCGACACACATCGAGAAGCATCGATCGATATCTAGATTAGATCGACGAGCGTTGGAAGGCTTGTTTTGGCGTGGCCAGGGAAGCACAAGATGACTTGTTTCCGCTGATTTGAGAATACTTGCTGGCATTCTGCGAAGCCGAGAACTTAAAAACATCATGAGGCGTAGTTTATCTGTTCCAGCAGGAGTTTCGATGACATCGGAGGTTCTAAGAGCAGCAGCCGCAGGTTGAGAAGGTGCTATGTGTCCTGGATAGACGCTGATTCGTCTACGCGGTGGTATGGAACGCCTGGAAGCTGGCGATGCCGAAGCTTGAATGTGAGCGAGAAAGACAGGAACATAATGGAGGTACCATGCATCTTCATCAGAACGTCCAGGTGCACCAATGGACCTTCCTGCCATTTCTGGACGAAACGGTCCTAAGGAGGGAGTAGTTCGTAGCGCACTAGTAAACTAGGACTTTGTGTGGCGCCCTTGTACGTCGGCTACGCGACCACGCATGGGAAGGGTTCGCGGCTACATCAAGAACATCGATACACATTGAGGGCGTTCGGCCCACATCGAAAAGCATTAATCGAGATCTAGGTAACTCCAATGAGGCGCTAGAATGCTCTGGAATGGTCAATTTGAACATATATGAACAGCTGAAGCAACAAACTATAGTCCAGTCGACATGGTTATACATTTTTCATAAATTATCTGCAAATGTTGCTATAAATTAGTGTAAGGGTAATAAATTCGACTTTGAATGACAAAAACGGTATTTTCGTTACAATATGTATATGGACGAAGTTGAAAATAAGATAAATAAATACCTTTGGTGTGAAAACTCAGCACAACGCTACCCACCATAACGAAATGCTGTAAGCATTACCGTGGTGGGATGTGCAACGAACGACTGAGGGACTTTAGGTTTCAGGAAAGGCCGACAGGACAATACTGTCGAGCTTTTCTGAGAGGAAAAGAAAAAAAGATTTTAAGTCTGAGCGGCACATTATTTTATGAAGATAATATGTTGAGTTATTAAGATGTATGCTTATATACGTGTGCATCGATCTCAGCGTACTCAACGACACACCTTGTTAACAGTGTTTCTACTTGACTATACTTACAGAGGCGTTCGTTTCATCCATAACGTAATTGCATATATAAAATGCATCTGCTTTATGCTTATGATGTTTACTGCGTTCCTGTATGACTGAAAACAGATCATCTGATGGAAGGCTAAATAGACATTCTGACAATCTTTCTTTTTCGGCTCTGTATTTTTCCATATACGCGTCTTTCGCAAGGACTTCTGCTACAACTTCTGGAAAATCGATGGATTTCTTCGGAGCACTGTCGTCAATTATCCACAACAAACAACCTTGAAACCATAACGTTAGAAATTATTGAAAAAGTAGACTTTAAAACTCCGTTATTTCCGTTTTGAGGTTAGAAGAACCAAAATGTTGCTGGATATAACAAATCAAATTATGTTGAGGCAAACTCTTTTAGTTCTTGTATACAGGTGTTAATGAAGTACGTTGCCAAAGTTCAAGTAGGTGATTGTAATAAGAAGTAACATCATACCATAGTATTTATTGTCCGCATTATATATATATATATATATATATATATATATATATATATAATCTAGGTACATGTGAGGTCTTAAAAACTATTTCATATATATATATATATATATATATATATATATATATATGTAAGTCCTATGTTGATGCTTTGAAATAGTTTTTAAGACCTCACATGTACCTAGATTATATATATATATATATATATATATATAGGTGAAAAATTAAAGCTTCCGCCTTTTGTTGGGTACTTCGACAAAATTTAAGCAAAGAGGATTCTTTATACTTTTTTTAATTCTCTCTAGCTTTCAATGGACTTTGCCATCATCATCAGGAGCTGCAATTATAATGATAACAGTAGCAACAAAAGTGTAAAATGAATTTAAATTGAATTAACTTACAGTAGTATGTGAGGATGTTGCTAATTATTGTTTTCGTATAGGATGAGGGAAACGTCCAGTAACATGGTGAGAGCTGGATACATGGTACAATGGTTAAAATTATATAAAATATGACAAGACAAGTTAAAGACAGATTAAAAATTATTCAGAAAACATTAGAGCATTACGTCGTGAAGCCACTTGATGATTGCACAAAATGGTGGTCATGGAATAATGAGTGAGATGAACCTTTGATAGAAGGCCGAAGGTTGTCAATGTCTGTGTTGAAAGATGGAACGAATTGTGGGCGTGTGCCAAAACGTTGCCAAATCACTTCAGATGATGTGATTTTCAGAATGTTATGTAAGAAATTGTT
This sequence comes from Acanthoscelides obtectus, assembly GCA_963669975.1. Taxonomy (NCBI): domain Eukaryota; kingdom Metazoa; phylum Arthropoda; class Insecta; order Coleoptera; family Chrysomelidae; genus Acanthoscelides; species Acanthoscelides obtectus. The sequence goes on along the minus strand of CAVLJG010000121.1, from coordinate 5,050,656 downwards.
AAACCGACCAGAGGCAGTTGAATAAACTATATTTTAATTGATGGGAATTTTAAATTAATAATTATTAATAAATCGTGAGAAGAGAATTATTAGATTTTGAGTGGAATGAAATTTTTGTGCAGTCCTTTGAACTTTCGAATTGCTTGCAAATCCGTCCTCACTATAAACCGCATTTTTTCAAAAATGAAAGACAAAGTCCCGCTGCTTGGCTTAATATTTGTTGACTTTTGATGTGGTTTCCGCACGTTGATTCATAACTGGAATTTGTAATTATCTTCAGAACCGTTTTTTGGAACATGCCTACGTACACTACCCGCAAAATATGGTTATCGCAGCATCTACTAAGCTGTCTAAGAGCAAATAATTGTGTGAATAGTCTAGAATGTAAATAATCGATATGGGATGTCCAGTTTAGTCTTATATTGAGCGCTATTTCTAGAAGTTTTCCAGGTTCAGATTTCACAGCTCACCTCTCAGAGAAAAATGTGATATACTTCTCGCTGTCATGCTTCGTTTTGAAAATATATGGTGTCAAACCGTTTTTAAATGCTGCAGATTTTGTTAAAATTTATTGAAAATCGGTACCTACGTGGATCGCTAGATTTAAATCCGGCAAATGTTTTCCTTTGAAAGGTTTGGGTTTCAACTCAACGAAACTGGTTGAAAACTTATCGAGGTACTTACGAAAAATCATTTTTCGATATTTCGATTTAGATTCACTTAATGAACCACTCCCTGAAATGGGACCAGATACTTTATTAACACCTCGTATAATTCTGAATGAGTTTTCATATGTATGATTTTCCATTTGTTTGAATCTGCATCACTAAATCTGTATTTTTTCTTTGTCCAGGACACTCACCCACACCTTTGTTGCTAGTTGACAATTTTTCGGAACTAATTTGTTTTGTCCTCCTAGAAGATGGTTTCGAATCTTTAGTAGAGTCCTTGGGTGAGCTATCCTTTGCTTTTTTCTTGTTCGTTACATATGGCTGGAAGTTCAATTATGTATTTTTGTTAAGATCATGAGAAATTGTTATAAATCAATATTTACATTTACTGGTAATCAACTCAAAATCACTTTTATATTCGATATTTACGCTCAAATGCATTGGCCATTGGCGCTCCTCATTATTTTGGGAACGCCTCATTAGTCTTGTCACCTGGTAGCGATAAGAGAGTAGTCAAACATCAACGAAGGCGGTCTTTTCGATCTAGGTTCTTATTCCGTCTGATTATCAATTTTATTAGTTTGACCTTTGAATCACCTCGGCCTAAGTAAGGCCTTTTCCTCCATCAAGAAAGATATTTGACATCTGTCCAGTCGCCAGTCATGGATATTGACGTGTACACTTTGTCTACATTTCGATGTAGACAAGGTGTAGATAATCTATTATACAGGGTGTTCCTTAATGATATGCGAATATTTAAGGGTGTGAATCTACATGAAAAATTAATGTTAGTTTGAATGAATGTTGAAGTGTTAGGAAAAAGATGGAAATTGATTAATATTTTCAGAACCGCTTCAGATATTTAAAATTAATTAAGATATTTCACTGATATTTAGTACGTAGTGAAAGTTAATAAAGTTGCATATTTTTCCATGCAAAAAATAATTTTTAGCTTTAACAGTGGCGTGCGTACTGGTATTGAGTTCGATATTTTTTAAGAAAAAAAATGGTACGCCAATGGTTTTTTGCCAAATAAAAATCTCTCTTTAATTCCCGTTCAATTTAAAACAAATAATCTCTCTTGAATTGTTTTCTTTCGATGCGCCATTTTTGAGTAAAAAAAATAAAAACAGTTCTATTGTCTAACTTGCAAAATTATTATTAATTTAATTGTAAAAATAAACACATTAGGGGTAATAAACAACAACAACTGACAACATAAACATAACATTAAAACCAACGAAATGATTACAAAAATTGTTGAAAATGGCCTCATTCACTTAGTATGCATGCTTCCGCCCTCCTTCTCATGGAATTGCGCACTCGTTTAAATATCCCTGGAGTGTTTTTTATTCTATCACAAGCTGCAACTATTCTTTCTCTTAATTCCTCTACAGTGTTAATGAGACTTGTGTACACTAGTGTGTTAAGATAACCCCACAAAAAGAAATATAAACTGTTGAGGTCTGGGGACCTTGGTGGCCATTCTTGGGCCCACCGCGGCCAATCCAACGATTTGGATAAACAGTTTCTAAATAATTACGAACCGCGACACTGAAATGCGCTGGTGCACCATCATGCATGTACCACATATTGTTTCTTATTACTAACGGAACATCATCAAGCAGCAAAGGCAACTGTTGTTGAAGAAAATTGAGGTAAGTCTGTCCGTCAAGTCGTCCCGCCAAAAAGAATGGGTCAATAAAGTGGTTGCCAATAATTCCTGCCCATACGTTAATCGAAAACTGGTGTTGGAAATGAGTTTCGGTTACAGCATAGGGATTTTCTTCTGCCCACAAATGATTATTGTGGAAATTCTGAATGACATTTCGAGAAAAATTAGCTTTGTCCGTGAACAGAATCATTGATTCAAATTGCGGATTTTGTGTAATTTTTTGAAGATACCACTGACAAAAGGTCACATGCCTTGTAAAATCAATAGGAAGTAATGCTTGTACTCTTAAAATATGGTAAGGATATAACAAAAAATCCACTAAAATTCTCCATACAATTTGATTTTCAAATATTTAAGTGTCTAGCGATCTTCCTTGTACTCGTTTCAGGATGTTCTTCACAGCGAACAGATTTGAATACTAGAGACTTGTCAGATATCAAAAGCCAGTCACATATTCCAGAGCAACTAGATATTTATTGCTAAATTGTATTCTTCAATTATTACATTAATTTTCTCGGACAATATAACGGTTTTTATTTTTTTACTCAAAAATGGCGCATAGAAGGAAAACAATTCAAGAGAGATCATTTGTTTTAAATTAAACGGGGAATTTAAAAATTATTTTTATTTGGCAAAAAACTATTGGCGTACTATTTTTTTCTTAAAAAATATCGAACTCAACACCCGTACGCACGCCACTGTTAAAGCTAAAAATCATTTTTGCTGTGAAAAATATGCAATTTTATTAACTTTCACTACGTACTAAATATCAGTGAAATATCTGAAGGGGTTCTGAAAACATTAATTAATTTCCATCTTTTTCCTAAAACTTCAACACCCCGAGTTTTTGTAAGGAAACATTTTTGGACCATAGTTTATAAAGCAAATTAACATTAATTTTTCAAGTAGATTCGCATCCTTAAATATTCGCAATCATTAAGGAACACCCTGTTATACAATATATACAATCTAAACAAGTGACACACATCGCTGCCTGTCACGGCATGTGTCAACACTGTTAAGGCAAATAAGGAACCCTTGCAATAAGGAGGCTTCAAAGAAATGACTTTGCGGCTCTTAGTTAAGTCTTACCACTGTTAAAAAGCTTCGTGTTTTGTCCCAAAATTCGCAGACGTGAATAAGTTCGGCCATTAAATCCTCGTACACATCTAACTGTACTTTGAAACTTTTTGGTAACTCCTTCATTATCTCTAAAAAATAATAGAAAAATACGGACTCGGGTATGTCAATAAGACAGTATCTGAATTTAGGCGAATAAATTATTACCGATATAGTTCTGATGGTTGCTTAGATATTAAGGTAGTCACGGTGCTCCGGTATTTAGGTTCCTACCAACGCGGCTGCTCAATATACCGGGTGTTTCAATTTCGATATTACCATTTAGGATTTCGGAAACGGTAAGATATGGGAAGTCACGTAACTGGGTTGTGCAATTAGGTAGCTGAGAAAATCGCGCTCAGAAAGTTTCGGAATTCCAATATTTCCGGAGATAGATAAAGGAAACCGAATTTTCTCAAAATCGTTTTTATTTTTTCCTCACTTTGTTTGAGATGTGATTTCAAATAAAAATGTAATTCAACATTGTCACTGTTTTCTCCTCTCCTCCTTTATAAAGCAACTATGACACTATTAGTTTTTTCGAAATAACTTAGGTTTGACAATGTCAATGTATGGCATATTTTATACATTTTTTGAATTCGTATTATTATTAATTTAGAGAAAAAAAGCGACAATGTTAATGTACTTTTTATATTTTGAAAACAAATAAAGCCAAGAAAAAAATAAAGATTTCGGGAAAATCGGATTCTTTCCGGAAATACTCTGAATTGCGAAACTTTCTTAGAAATCTAAATGCACTACTTTAACCTAAAAGAGAAGAAAATGAACTTAATACTTACGTTTTGTATAGTTTACTGCTTTCTCTTTCTTTTTAGATTTGCTGCTTTTCTCACTACTCTTCACACTGCTTTTTCCGTCTTTCGTACTTTTCGATTCAGAAACAGCTGTATCAAGAGTTCTAGTGGTTGCTTTTTTTAACGGGTCAGAGACTGTTTGCTCTATTTGGAACAATAAAAATATAAAAATGTCATGCAAGTCTTTGGTTTATATTGCGAAACACCTTGGTGTTGCGAGGATATCCACAACTTTGGTCTCGCTGCTGGCACGTCTATCAGTTACGATTTACGCCATGTAACCGTTTACGAAGTTTTGCAAAAATTCTCAATTTTTGCGAAAGTCGTTTACTTTGAAAAATATTCTAATAGGCACAGTACAAGGCGTTCCCAACACTTGGTTTAAAAATTCGGGAGGTGAGTCTTTGGAAAGTTCCAAGATTATTGTCCACTGATGATACAAGACGTTCAAAATTTTCAAAAGTAACAGTTTTGCCTTAGGGCCTCTTCTACTACTAGTATATCCAGGTACAAAATGTAAAGCACAGAGCACAGATTTTCTCGTGGACCAAAGAACCCTTTTTGATACACCATAATCGTGTATTCGAGTTTCATCCAAAATTCAACTTTTCACTTTTGATAAAAAAATGGCGTCAAGTAGGTTAACTGTACACTTCCTACTCAACGCTGTCATCAGTTCTTAAAAGATTAGATTTGTACAAGTTAGTCATGTATAACAAAGAAATGACATGGATCATGCCAGTCAAACAGGCTCATACAATTAGTCCAACAGATTTGACAACATTGAAAGGACAAGTATACGGGGAAATCTATGATGTATGAAATATGTCTAATTACCGGAGTTTCAAACATATAATTTGCTAGCACCAAAAAATTTACATATACTTTCTACAAAACATTGAGGTGACAATACAATTAGGCTTATAATTATTCAAATATGTGGGTATATATATATGTATAGTTAATTAACGTTTCACGAGCATTATGGATACACTATTTCAAAAAAATCAAAAATGATAAATTACTTCTACAGAGTTTGCCATAATCTTAGTATGTATACCAAAAAAATGTGTATAGCACTATAATTCCTCCCCATTTTTTATATTGTTCAACGATCTTGTTTACAGCAAATGAAAGCATATTTTCAAAATTAAAAATTCTACTAAATGAAGCTATGAGGATCATTCTAAATCAAAACAAATATGCTAGGATTAAGTTTATGTTAGAAGAACTACAGTGATTGAATGTGAAGAAGTGCATATGTTATTTAGTTCTAATTTTCATATTCAAATTAAAAAAATAATCTATTATCACCACAATTAGAAAACCTCACAAAATTAAAGTCATCATCACTGCGAATCTAGAGGCATTATTGATTTCCATCTGCAAAATTGTGCTAGTAACATAACTATCAAATATGTATTTCAAAAAAGAGTATTTGAATTTAATAAATTAAATAATGATATTAAACAGAGTTCGAATTTAAAAATGTTAAGATGAAATTGAAAAATCACTTGATGAATACTCAAAATGCATAGTGATTTAATTTTGATAGACAAGAATGTAAAATTACAGAAAATGAATTACAGAAAAATGTGTAAGTGAATATTTATACCAAATTGGCATCGTAGCATTAATGCTAAATACACAAAAAAACCTATAACCCTCAGCATCCAATTCTTAACCCCTGCAAATTTTTTTTTTGAAAATGGTGCAGATCCTCTGAAAGGTCAAAAAAAGTTTGTGTGATATTTATTCTCTTTTACGTTTTTTGTCTGTAGCTCCGTCGCCACTGGACCGATTTCCAAAAACTACAAAGTCAGACAGGCCGATGGAAATGAGTGACTTGGTTTTTCACGATGTTCAAGTCATAAAACATCCAAAAACTATATCATTTTCAAAATTTTTCGCGATTGCAGTAACGCTTCGCCAGTAGCGTAGGAAGTAAAAATTGTATATTCGGAACAAAGTGATGAAATGGTGAAAAATAGTCTGATGTAGCCCAAACAATTGCCCGTTAAATTTACGATCCATGTGTTTGACATGCATAAAATATTTTTACATTGAAACAAATTCATGTACCTGCTTCTGCCAGTTGCTTCTTCTTTACTTCATCAATTGCTCGAAGTTCGGCATCTCTGCGAGCTACGTAATCTTTGAGAATGTAGTTCATTAAAACAAGCTGGATGAATCCAACATCGCCTATAGCTTGCAGTAAGCAGTAAAATGTATCGCTGCATCCTTTAATGAACATATTTTCTAGACCTGCTATAACCATCTCATCAAATCTATGTAGAACAGAAGAATTTCAATCTATAGTGTGTCCCATTTTAATCGCCCCACTAAATATTTAAAAAATCCCAGTAATTTCTCATCTGATAGATATTGATTTAGCTTGTGGAGAACCCTGTACATAAATAATTCAATTTTTACAAAACATGTTCTCTCCATTTAATTTTTGCTGAGCTAGGCCCCCTGGTACGCCCTTGGTTTCCAGGGGGAAGATTTTTTTTTATACTCCAACTACCACGAAGGCCTAAGGCCTAAGCACCCATTGGGTACCGTGGGGCTATAGGGGGATACATGACAAGAGAAAAATTTCTCCTGGGACGGGACTCGAACCCGCACAGCGCACGGCAACTGATCAGGAGACCGAAGAGTCTACTACTGCGGCCACCGCTGCTGCCTGGGATGATGTCAACTTGATTATGACCTTCAAGGTTATGGTTATTTCAAGGTCAAGCGAATATTTTCATATGGAGCCCTACTTTTTTATACCGGGAACGGAAAGAGAAGGAAATTCTACGTCCGAATATGACTTCGATCATAAACATAAGTATGGACTTCAAGGCCGTTTCAACTCCAAGTAAATACATTGAAAACAATTCAAGGTTAAGTCACAATTTTCAAAAGGAACCCCTCATTTTTATCCTGGAATTGGAACAAGCAAGAAAAGTTATGTCCAAATGTGACCTTAACCTTAAATTCCAGGTCATATCAATCTTAAATATCATTTGTAACATCTAATATTTGATTGCGATGCAGAGAGCTAGAAACTTTATATTTAAACCTGTAAAATTTTACATTACCTTGGAGGTGGTTGTCCAGATCATGGTCCAAATCACCTTTGGGTGACCGCCACAAAGCTCATAACTGTGCTGTCGAACGTTTGCTAGAGTAAATTGTTTTCAGTGTCTTAATTTTACCTTGAAATGGCCTTGCTAGTCATGGTGTTCGTCTTAATCAAGGTCATACTCAGACGTAACATTTCATCCTCTTTCCAATTTCAGGGAAAATATTCTCTTGTCCGCAATGATCGTGATGGTCGCCGTCAAGGTCATGCCCAAGATTATAATAGATTAGAATATATGTTTATTTAGCTTTAAGCTACAATATTACCATTAACATACATAACATAAATATTCTGACATTTTGTACGATTTTCTTTAGTGGTATAAAGCGTTAAGCGTCCAAGAAAAGCGATTCATCCAAGGGCCTAGTTTTCAACCTTCCACTATAATAATTGCACTTGATCTTATGTTATATTATACCACACTAGGTCCTTTCAACATGAATTTGTTAAAATAAATTGATGCTTTTTGGTTTTCATTTTATACGATAAGATTAAGTTTTCTTCTATGATAATCTGCACTGTTAAAAAATTTAAATTTTGTCTTATGACCTCAAATGGCGTGTACCTACTATAGTTTAATAGTAGTCTCAGAGACACTTGTTTAATAATAGTTGGATCCTTTATTTATTTTTCCATTTAACAAGAAATTACTAATGATGAGCAATGATTGAAATGTGTTATAAATTATTTTTACACACCACAATTTGGATGAAATTCTGTCGACATTTCCTTAACAATTCTTTATCCATAAATATAGCCCCCATGCTCACTGAAACTTAAATTTTGATAGAACAACGGTAAGAAGTGAGGCAGATTATTGCTATCTTTGCGATAGCAAGGACTGCCCAATACAAAATTTAAATTATTAAAAATTAATCTGCCACGAAAATACATACATATCGCTTATTTCAACCGTTATATCTGTTGATCGGTTGTCATCCCTATTTTGGAGTAGTCTGAGTAACCAAAGCTCATGATTTATTGGATTTTCATATATGCTGGATATCACAAGTTTCATAACAAACATCTCTTGTCAGTGGAACTACACGCAAAGACATTATTGCAAAAATAAATGAAGTAAAAGGTGAAATGAAAGGGTGGTGCCAAGCAAATCGTTTGATTTTAAACCTCGAAAAGTCAGATGTTGTACATTTTTATACAAACGCCCCTATTCTAGCAAGTCATGAGACATCTAAAACTACGACATTCTTGGGAATAGAAATTGATGCAAAGCTCAGTTGGCAACAACACATGGACAGTTTGTGTAAAACGTTGAGCCAATCATATTATGGGATTCTTAAGCTCAAGTTTTGCTTATCAGTCAGCTTTACTAGATGTATATTATGCTCTCGTCCACTCACATTTATCAAGAAACATCATAATTTGGGGGCAATCAACTTCAATTTCTAGAGCATTTGTTCAACAGAAGAGAATAATCAGATTGATATTCAACATTTGTAGAAGAGAATCCTGCTTAGAGATCTTCAGAAGTAAAAACACCATGACTCTACCAAGCATTCATATTTATAAGTGAGCCCTTTTCACACATATAAACAAAACAAAATTTATACAGAACAAAAACATCAACACACATTATAATACAAGGGCAGGTGAGAGTCTGGGTATTCCAAAACACACACTGACGCTGTTCGAAAAGTCACCGGAATACACCTGCATCAGAATATGTAACAAACTTTCACCTAACCTCAGGAATGTCATTATTAGTTGAAAAATGTTTCTACTCTTTGTCTGAATACCTCGCACTGTGACATATTTTTAAAACTTTTTTATACGTGAATGTCTGTACGCCTTAAGTTGTTCCTGTTTGTACTTTGTAAATACTTATGTTTGTTTTGTTTTTATTTTTAATTATGTGTTCTATGTACCTCCCCCTTAGGACGAGTCTTAGGTCATTTTTATGATCTACAAGACAATAAATCTATCAATAGGGACCAAAGAACTAATTTTTGAAAAAATGAGTACTGCTTACGGAATTCAAAATGAATTACCCTCTGCTTTGATGCGAATATTTTGAGATCATGTGGAGGCGTTGTTTAGTACTCGTATTATTGCCTTCTTCCATCCGACCAACAGGGGGCCAACCGTGTACAGCGGTTTCATCTTCATTAGCAATTGTCAGCACGGTTTAGGCTTTGTCTCTAGGTAGGAACTGAGAAGTATCTCAGTTCAGTTTTTTTATTTTTTTGTTTTATTTGCATCAAGTTAAATTAAAAGAAAACATTTTGAGTGCATTTCTGAGAGAAGTATCTCAGTTGGTTTTTTATTTTTTATTTTGTTTGCATCAAGTTAAATTAACAGGAAACATTTTGAGTGCATTTCTGTATAAGTGTTTACGATTTAGGTCGTTGATAACCCTTAATGAAATTAATGTAGCATTCGGAGAACCCAGATAAGTCTATATATTTACAATTTATAAAAACTTATCTAAGGCATATGGAAAGTACTCTAATAGAGGTATTCACTACTTACATGGTGATTCATATTAGATCGTGTGGAATCACTACATTGAAATGAAGAGTCAAAACATTCTATCACTATCACGAAAATGCGAAATACATATTAGGATATACCTTTAAAAAAAGAAGGTTGATTTAAAGCGAATGTCACACGATCAGTATTTACTAAGATCTGTCAGTACCAGTGGATTTCTACGTAATCTTCTACATCAATAATCACTGAAGTCTTGGCTACACTATGAACAGATATCACATTCCATGGTAAATAGTGACAGATCATAGTAAATACTGGTCGTGTGACATTCGCCTTAAACATTATCTGGTTTTGACGGTTAGTTTAGTTATAAGCGAGTAAATTGTACAAAAATGCTTAACTTTGAAGCCCGTAAGTTCGCTATTTTGGCTATTTTAAGAAATAAAATTTTATAGATTTTTTTATACCGAAGCCTAAATACCATGGCACCGCGGCTGCTGTGAGGAGCTTAAAGAAACTTTGTTAATTCGATTTTTGAACTCCCTAGGGTCAGTAGAATTCGGAAAAGTCTCATGTAGATTTTTCCACAATCTAGGTACATTAAGGGCAAATGAGACGGAAGCCAGGCGGGTTTCCCTGGCAGGCACATATCGCAGCGTCATCATGGAGAAGAACTCCGAGGAGCAAAGCCCGTTGATATACCTGTAGAGGAGAGCGTCAGCGCTCTCCTATTGTCGGGCTATATTTCTTTTTGAATTGTAGGAAATTCCAGGCAGATGATACGAATCAAAAGTATGAACAATTTGATGCAAATAGATATTTGTAAGATAACCTCAAAGTAGATCGCTGACACGAAAGAGTAGAAAACTATGAAAATCAAGGACGCCATAAAGGCGTCATACATAGGAACGACTGATGATACGACCCTTAGCTCTGAATAAATAGCCTAGATTTTTCCCAGCAGCTGTCGCTGTTGACAAGATGAGTTCGTGCCAGATCAAGTCCTCGGTGATCTGGACTCCGACTAGTCAAATTGAACGGCTCTTTGGTACAATTCGGTCACCCATCGAAACCGGATGAGCGCTAGTACGCTTCTTGTCAATTTACAGCACTGTATTTTGGAAGCATTAAACATTAGCAGATTGTTCGGTCTCCAAGCAGTGGTAACCTCCAGGTCTCTCGTTAGAGAGGAAGTCGCTGCTAGTCTTCTTTTCCCCAGCTCACTGGCAGATATTAGATTGTTACACTAAACTGCTGCATGTAGAGTGCTGTCATCAGTTAAGCTGTGGATCGCATTGGTTGTACAGAAAAGGAGGTCGTTGATAAGAGAAACAATGTCGGAGCCAAGACCGATCCCTGGGGAACACCCGCGCTGACACTAAGAGGACAACCCGTCAATTACGATGGATATCTTGCGGCCAAAGAGGAAGTTAGCTACCCGTTAGCAAAGCTTCTTTGCGAAGCCATACGATGGAAGTTAGCATAAGGGGGCTGCATGCCACAGCTGATTGAACGCTTCGTGATATCAAGAGCAACGACATGAGCCTTACGATACGACTGGTTTACTTCACAGTTGCGTGTGGTTTTGCCTGTAACTAACCAAGCCGTGACGTTCAAGGTTTGAGCAGTGTAGTTGTAAAGGTTGGTCTTTGATACATTTTTTGATGGGCTAGACTTAATAAGCAAATTTTCAGTATTCTAAGTACTCATCAAAAATTCCAGAACGTAACGTAACGTGTCTAGCTGAAATCTAGAAGTTTTCAGCTGATTCCATAATCCAAATTTCCACTTACTACTTTGACCTGTTCAACAAATGAATGCCTTCATTTTAAAAAGCATTGTATGTTTTCGTCTGGAGACTGTGTCCTCCCTTCCCTATAGTTGCTATAGTCCTACTACAGTACCCACTAGGTACTCATCGGTATTTTAGCCTTAAAATATATAACTTCTGTTTTTTCGCAGTATCATCCTGTACATCAGTGTATACTTTACATTATTTCATAGTTAATAATGCGACACAAAGTACATAAGAATGCCTATTCAAAATGAATATAAATAGTAATCCTATATTTATTTGTAATTGAGTAGTAATCAGTCAAGTTATCTTCAAAGATGATCAAAATTCTACTTACAACTTTGTGCATTGCTTATTTAGCAATAGCATGTGAAGCAAAATGTAAAGTTCCGTCTGTTGGTGTTGAACTTGATAACAATACGGTAGGTAACATTTTACTTTCCCAAACTGTCCGGTAGATACATTTATCCACAGTATAACACGTTTATAAGATAGATACAATTTATAGGAATTCTATTCAGTATCAAATTCATTTTATTTGAACTGAGAATATGTTAAAATTTCGCACTTTTACTAATATTAAATCCCTTATATCTGGAAAACTACCAATTTCAAAGAAAAGTTCATAAGAATCTTTTTTGTACAGAATTACCCAAGAAACGTTTTCTGGGGCAAAAAGTTATTGTGGTTTGTTAAAAAATTATTGTTGTAACACTTTTTGACGCAATTTTGAGTTTGTGGCGACAAGTAGATTCGTAAAGAGGGGTCCTTTTTGAATAAGGGTATGCAAAAAACCGAATCAGAATATTTATCTGAATATAGTTCCTGGACTATGAAAGTATAACAGGTGTATCAAAATTGACCCTTACCATTGGGATCTCTGGAACGGTAACGAAGTCGCTTAAATGGAGCATCGTATTTAGGTAACCAGCAAGATGCCCCTTACAAAGTTTCGAAGTTCTAAGTACTTCCGGAGAGAGACGGAGAGTATTTCCCAAAATCGTTTTAATTACTTTCCGACTTTATTTGATTTCAAAATAAATTGCGCATTAACATTGCCGCTTTTTCTCCTCTACTAGATGGCATAATTACTATAATAATTTCAACATGACGTCTCTTGTCCATCGGCATCAACTTTATTTTTTTTTAATGGATTATGATTCCAAAAATATATATCGTACATGAACATTGTGAACCCTTGGTTGTTTCAAAGAAATAGAATTTCTTAGGTAGGCCTTGGAATTATCAGACAAATGATTTGTTTCGTATACCGGATTTATTGTAAAATCGTTGTTAATTTCATTTCATTTGAAATGGTATTTTAAAATAAATTGTATATTAGCATCGCTATTCTCCTCTACAAGAAGGCGAGTCATACTACAAATTTCTGCTTTCGAACTCTGTCATCAACTTTTGTTTTATCAAGGACTCAATCTTGAAATTTTGCACAATCGAACACAATTTTTGATTCTACATTCCTTCATGTCTCGATATTTAATTTAAGTAATATTTATTTATAGTAGTATTTAAATGTATAAAATTCCATTAGTGTCCATATGAAAAAAAAAGTTGGTGATGGGAGTCGAAAGAAGAAACCTTGAATTGAAAATTTGACTACGCCATCTTAGAGGATGAAAAGTGCAATTTATTCCATCTCAAATAAAGTCAGGAGAAATAAAAATGGTTTTGCGATAAATGCCGTATACGAAACAAATGACTGAATCTGAATTTCAAGGCCTGCCTCGGAAATTCTGTTTTTTAAAGTAACTTGGAAATGTCTACGTATGACACGTTATATATTTTTTGAATCAGAATTAAAAACTTCATTGATCTGTGTTAAAATCTAAAATGGCGTACATGAGAAAAAATAATATTGTTGCTGGAGAACAATAGTAGTAGTAGTAGAAAGATTTATTTAGCACATTTGGCTACATAAACAGAACAATTGTAAACAACTAGTAAATTCAAGCCATATGGTGTATGATGTAAATGCTGGGCAACCTATAATTGTAGATTTAACAAGTGATTTCTCAATTTTTCTTTAAATTTTGTCAAAGTTTTCTGGTCTTTTATCTCCGAGTATAATTTATTATATTCAATCAACCCTTGATGGAATACAGATTTGTAGCATATGTTATACTTTTTGGTCATTAAATGGAAGTCATCTTTATTTCTGGTATTATGTAAATGATGGTCGACATTTGATGATGTTAAATTAGTTAGACTTGAAGGAAATATATTATTTTTTACTTTATAAATGAATATCATTACAAGATATTTGATAAAATTTTTTACATTGAGCCAGTTTAATTTGCTAAGCATTTGCCTAATTGGAGTATATTTATCTTTATTTAGTATTATTCTCATGCACTTATTTTGTAAAATTTGCAGTCTTTCAAAAATGGAATTATTTGCTAAATATAGAATAGTCGAACAGTACAAGAAATTTGGAAGAATGATGGTATTATAGATAATTTTTCTGCTATAAAAACTCAGACATCCAGAAACTCTCGATAAATATCCCACTACTAATCGTATTTATAACTTTTTCATAATGAATATGAAAAATTAATCGAGAGTCAACAAAAACTCCCAGGTATTTAAAATTTTCTACGAATTCAATATCTTCACCATCAATATTCAGTTGAACATTTGTACATTGTTTTTTTCCGATTAACAAGGCTTTCGTTTTACTTGCATTTAATTTTAGTCTGTTAGATGCTAACCATTTTGAGACAAGCTTCAAGTCTTCATTTATATAAGAGATACCAGACTGAATATTTTTAGTACTTATATAAATCATAGTGTCATCGGCGAAAATTTGAATTTTGCATTTTTTGACTATGGCAGGTAAATCATTTATGTATAAAATAAAAAGAAGTGGTCCCAGGATACTGCCCTGTGGAACACCCAACGTATTTTCAATTTTTGATGAAATAGTGTCATTAACTTTTGTAACTTGCATCCTTTTAGATAAATAATTTCTAAACCAATCTAAAACACTTCCTGTTATACCATATGCCTTCAATTTACCTAACAAAATATCTCTATCAATCGTTTCAAATGCCCTCTTCAAATCCAAAAATACTGCTATGACAACTTCTTCTGAGTCTATGGCTCTTCTCCAATTCTCAGTTACCAACTGGAAAGCTGTTTCTGTGGAATATTTTTTCGAAAGCCTGCTTGTGCCTCCACTAAAATTTTGTTTTCTTCTATAAACTGCATTAATTGGTCATGCACTATGGACTCTAATAATTTTTCAATGTCTGGTAACACATTTACTGGTCTCATATCGCTGCATCTTTTAGAATTTTTTATTTTGGGAACTGGTGTTATTGTAGAGCATTTCAAATTTTCAGGGAAAGAACTGCTTCTCAGTGAACAATTGATCCAATTTAATACAGGATATCCCAAAATTTCGAAACAGTTTTTCAATAGACGAAATGAAATATTGAAATTCTGATCATGGCATCTTAGAGGAGAAAAAGTGGTAATGTTAATATGCAATTTACTTTGAAATCACACTGCAGATACAGTCACGAAAAAATTTAAACGATTTTGGGAAAATTCGGGTTTTCCGTCTCTCTCCAGGAGTACTTAGAATTTTGAAACTTTCCAAGCTGCATTTTGTAAGTTATCTACGTACACAACTTTGCCCCCATTCAAGCGACCTCGTATCTCTCACCGTTTCCGAGATCTTAATGGTGTGGGTCGAATTTGGAACACCCAAATGTTTTAGGCATCTGGAGTATGGTACGGACACGACATATATGGACCACCGACAATTGGTGACGGTTCATGCTTTGTAACAGAATGGTCAGTGAATAACGATAGCAAAATTGAAGTACATGACAGTTGGAAAGATCATGGGTAGGTTTATCTTATACGTTCATACATTTGTTCAAGCATTGGCACTTTTAGGGGCAAAGAGGTAAACGTAGATTCTACTGAGGTAGACAGCGAAACTGAAGAGGGTGTTACAAGCTACACATTTAATATTGGAGATGGTAAGTTACAACGTATAAAATGTGGATTTTAGTATAAGTGCTTCAAGTTCGTATTGGCTTTTCCTATACAGGGTCACAGAATGTATATCAAACACTGAAAAAAGAATGTCATGTTTTCAAAACAATCATGGGTTACCCTGTATAAACCTGTCGAAGGTAAAACTTATAGACAGTAACAGACCGTTTTAATACCCGACAAGTATTTCGCTAACGATGCTTCTTCATGGGAAAATTAACACAGTTCAAATATTATAATTAGACTTAAACTTTGTTTATAGTTTTGGAAGTGTTGCGCAAATATTTCATACTCGTAGATGCTAACAGTTAAAAATTTGGGTTATTTTTAGTGCCGAAATCGCCTCTTATAGACCTTGATTTATTGTTCCCGATGAAAATTGAAGTGAATCGGAAAAATATGTTTCTCATAAAAGGACATGTAAATGTTATGTGCATTATCTCATGAACTAAACGTTGGATTTATATATGTATATATATATATACAGGATAGCCCATCCATGTGTGGACGGAATATTACTCATAAACAAATACATTTTGGGGAAATCTATTTATGAGATTTTAAACATAAAATTTGAGGGCACATTTCTAAAATATTAGCCATTATGCAGGGTGTCCAATTTCGTCCTACATATCAAAGTTGTGATTTTTCAAATGGAATGCCTCAAATTTTATTGCATATTTGGATGAACCAATTCAAAAGAAGAAAATTGATATAACATACTGTGGCATTTTGGTAATTAGCTACTGAGATATAGGGTACTTTGTCTAGAAAAACCTCCCACTTCGGCAACCCCTCAGTCCGCCATTTTGGAATTTGGAGTGCTGAATTTTGTATCCAAATAAAATTAGACACCTCAGCTTTTACCTTATTTGTTACCTTTTCGAATTTTAATTTTTGCTCATACAGGGTGCTCAAAAATGCAAATTGTAGTTTTTCTCAAAAATTTCAAATTCATCACCCTGTATATTTGTGCAAGTTTGGATTCAGTTTTTTATAATCTTTTTTTGATACTAGACACTCAAGGGTTTTTACGGCTATGTTTTCGGTTATTAGCACGTCTTTTATGGAACGGCTTAATTCCCTAACATACCGCGACATCCTTGGAAACAAATAAATTGTTGATTAGTTACAAACTGTCAAAATTAGCTTTCTAAAGAAGAAATGGTGAATATGGTGTTCGTTTTGGGCGAAGCCCAAAGAAATAGTTTTCTAGGATCTCGCATTTATGTATAAGCAACGGTACCCTAAGATGCGACATCCAAGGCCAGAAACATTTTCCACACTACGAGAACGTTTTGAATCAAGTGGAGCAGTGGAATATAGTAAAAAATGTATAAATAATCCAACTGTCACCAATGAGGCGAATGAGTTGGAGGTTCTATTAAAACTGCAGGAAAATCCCCATGTAAGTGCCCGGAAATTGGAGCAGAAACTTATATATGCAGAACTTCTGTCTAAAGGATTATTTACAAGCATAGGTACCATCCATATCACCTATGCTTGCATCAAGGCCTTCGTCCTCAGGATTTCGCACCTCGAATAAAATAATGCTAAATAAAGTGAGTGAAGACACTACTTTCCTGGATAAGGTTCTTTTTAGCGATGAGGCAACAACAGCATAGGTTTGTCAGCAGGCATAACATGCACTATTATGCGACGGAAAACCCTTACTGGGCTAGTCAAATACATTTCGAAAATGGATGGAGCTTGAATGTTTGGGGAGGAGTTATTGGCAGAAAAGTTATCGGGCCTTTCTTTTTCGACAACAGATTAACAGGTACAGAATACTTCAATTTTTTGATCGAGCATTTGCCATGACAGCGCACCTGCGCATTATCATAATCGTGTGCGTAACTATTTGGACACCTGGAGTAACAATCGTTGGATCGGTCGTGATGGACCTATATCTTGGCCTCCTAGATCACCAGATATGACACCGATGGACTTCTTTCTATGGGGCTACGTTAAGCAAGAGGTTTATAGATGTCCACCAGCTACCCCGGAAAATATGAAGGACAGGATTAAGGTTGCTTTCTGAACATAAACGGTCATTTATCCAAAGACTACGGCTGTGTATTCAACATGGTGGAGATATTTTCGAGCAGTTTTTGTACATTGTCTTGAGTAGTGATAGTTGTTTGTTTATGTTGTCGTCATGGTTGTTTCTCTCTATTACGCTTGAAGCTGATTTATACTGTTCTGATTGTTATTAGTTTACACGTCAAATCTGTACTCATCTGGCAATATGGAACTATCCCACTGTTTATCTTTTGTTTCCTTGATTGTTGTGTTTTTTCCTTAATTTTGGTGTGTTGTTCTATTAAAAGCTTAATAACTCAAAATCTAGTGATTTTAGCTGAATCAAACCTTATACCAAATAAAAGCTTATAAGAAATTGAATCCAAACTTGCACAAATATTCAGGGTGATGCATTTGAAATTTTTGAGAAAAAGTTCAATTCGCGTTTTTGACCACCCTGTATGAGCAAAAATGAAAATTCGAAAAAGTAACAAGATAAAAGTTGAGGTGTCTAAGTTATTTTGATACAAAATTCAGTACTCCAAATTTCAAAATGGCGGATTGAGGGGTTGCCGAATTGGACGGTTTTTCTGGACAAAACACCTTACATCTCAGTAGCTAATTACCAAAATCCCATAGTATGTTTTATCAATCTTCTTCTTTTGAGTTGGTTTATCCAAATATGCAGTAAAATTTAATGCATTCCATTTAAAAATCACAACTTTGATATGTAGGTCAAAATTGGGACACCCTGTATAATGGCCAACATTTTAGAAATGTGCCCTCAAATGTCATGTGTAACATACCATAAATAGATTTGCTTAAAATTTATTTGTTTATGAGTAATATTCCGTCCACACATGGATGGGCCACCCTATATATACATATATATATATATATATATATATATATACTCGCTTCTATTTACTCAACACAGTGATTTTTTTAATCCATTGTATATAGCTATCAGAAATATAACTAGTTGTCAAAAATTTAAAGTAACTTCAAAACAGCATTTGATAAATACACAGTTTAGTGAATCTGAATGTGATACAGGGTGTCCGCAAAGTTGGGGTTTTCCTTTACACGACGTGTAGATCTTGAAAACATAAGCAATTTTGCTTAGTACCATATACACAAATGTCTTAAGGGAACCGAGATAAAGGGCTCTGCAACATCAAAAATATCTGAATACCGTCCTGTAGCCGCGACCCGGGACATCACCCAGTGGTACAAGGTCTCAACCCGACGGCAGAACTGGGTCGGGGTCAGTGTGTCAGGTTAGTAAGCGACCTTCAACCGACGGTCACGGTCACGCGTGTAGAGGTAAACGAACTCGTATAATCGATTGCGTTTCAAAAAACAAGAAGCACTAGAGACGTGGCTAGAGAAGTGCAAGTATCAAAAACTAAATTGTGGCAAACGCTGCGTGAAGAGGGGCTGTATCCGTTTCACGTCCAACGTGTACAAGCCCTTCAACCTGACGATTTTCCAGCAAGAGTGCGGTTTTGTGAGTGGTTGTTGCATCAACATGACAATAATCCGGACTTTTTGAAGTGCATATTGGTGACAGACGAATCTACGTTCACGCGTAATGGGGTGAATAACTTTCGCAACACTCATGTTTGGTCAGTAGAAAATCCGCACGCTGTCCGTCGGGCACATTTTCAACAAACATTTTCGGTGAATGTTTGGGCTGGCATGGTGAACGGCTCATTGGACCATTTATTCTCCCAAATCGATTGGACG
This sequence comes from Acanthoscelides obtectus, assembly GCA_963669975.1. Classification (NCBI taxonomy): domain Eukaryota; kingdom Metazoa; phylum Arthropoda; class Insecta; order Coleoptera; family Chrysomelidae; genus Acanthoscelides; species Acanthoscelides obtectus. The sequence continues at coordinate 5,031,203 of CAVLJG010000121.1, read as the reverse complement.
GGATGCAATACCTAGACTTTTCACGCAACATTTTGCCTTCCTTGTTAGAAGATGTGCCATTAAGTGTAAGACAATCAATGTGGTTTCTGCGTCTGCTCGGTAGCGCTTCAGCTGATTTCATTTTCTGTTGGAGCGGTATGATTTCGGGCAGAGACGTACTTAGCCCTTCTCGTCAACTGGAGAGTGAGTACTTTTTCCTTTATTTTTTTTTACTTGGTCGCCCTCGTTTCACTACACATTACCTTATTTCAAGGGTAGTTGTTTTCTGAAAAGGAAAACCCCAACTTTGCGGACACCCTGTATAGGTAAAAAATTGAACATTTTGTTATTTGTAAAGCTTAATATTAATTTAGTCTTAGAGTGAGTTTAGATAGATTGGGTAGAGTATCCACAAGGCTATACTCTGCCTGTTGTTTCTTTGTATTTCGATCTAATAAAGACATATTATTTCAGATAATGTCAAGTTCTGGTTCCTTTTGGCAGATGAACATAGTATGGCGGCCTATTCCTGTGACAACAAGACTGAAAATGGTAATATAAATAAAAACACTGCTTTTACATTTTGATCAATATAAGAATATTTATCGATATGAAAAAGCTAAAACAATACTTTTGAATATTACTTTTTTCTTTCAGCTAACGTATTCATCATGTCACGTGAACAAAACAGGCACCACGCACATCTTCAGCACATTGAGTACAAGGTTAGGAAATTGGTTCACCTTCCTCACCACAAGCATATAGTACACCAAACACATTGCTAAAAATTGTATCAAATCTAAACCATTTTTGTAATAAGTAGAGCTGAGTTTTTCCGTACCTTGTTAGATACAATAAATATCCAGATATACGATTAAAGCTCAACTTTTTTAATTTCTGAACATAAAATTTGTACTACATACCAGTTTCAAAGAGTTATAAAATAGACATGTAGGATTCTAGAAATGAAAAATATTTTTAATTTTGGCGTCAACAATCAATCAGTTAAAATTTATCCATCTTACATACTAAACATTACAGAGTTATTTTATTTCTCTCTCCAAGACTAGACTCAATTCTTATACTGGACTGATGAGTTGCCGATGAGCACGAAACAACGCTGTCTGCGGTTGGCCATGGTTATAGACACGGAGAGCAAACATGTCCGTTTCAGCCGAGTCCATGCATTAAAAAGTTTACTATATATCAAACACTATTTGAATGCCACATGACCTATGGAATTATTATCTATGGATCCACGAATAACAACCATGTAAATCCGTCACAAATAATAAAAAATATTGATTAAAACAATGCATAAGAGACCTTTACATATCTCTCAAAATCGCTGTTTATAGGATCAAAACTTTTGAATAAAAAAATTATTTTGATATTTTGCTTAATTAGAATTCCATAAAAACGAAGATTCGACCGTGTATAAAATTATGATAATAATACTGGTACTAGAGATAAAAATAAACAAATAATAATTGCAACACCAATAAAGGAAATCATGGTGAAATCATTTATAGACTTAGGTACAAAATTGTATCATAACTTATTAACATGTATTAGAAAAAATCATTATTAAAAATGGTTTTATACAAGTGGCTATTGAATACGAATATAAGCATCATGTAATTTCGAAAACTCTAACATATAAATATCTTTTTCGCATTACTAATATAAATATTATACAATATTTTACTTAGTAGTTTTTGGTAAAAAAGTTGTCCTCTTTGACAAATCTTTTGACGTGTTTTGTCGTTTTTCCTTTTAATCAGTGGTTTTCGATAAAATCGTGGTGGGAAGTTTTCGAATGCACACCTTGTATATGATATAAGTGTTAGAATGATATCCATCCATAAGAATATTTTCCTTTTGTGGCATATCAGTTGATTCACATTGATGTGAATAAATATTATTATCATTATACAGGGTGGCGCATCGAAAATGAAACAGACGTATTTACTGGCAGCTCAGTTTTTTTTTTTGGAAAAACGCTCAGACCAGTCGATTTTGTTTTCGAGGGGGACACAAGTTCGGCAAAAAATACGTTAACACGTGCAGCCCTCTGGGCGGGGGTGACACCAACCCTAAAATCTTAAATGGAAAGGGGGTCGAGTGATACCTTATTTTAAAGGCCTTTCAATACCCTTTATAATGATGTAAAATACATGAGCTTCGGTTCAATAGTTTTCAAGATTTATTGATTTAAAGCTTAAAGTAGACTTTAGTAGGTACATCAGATTAGTTTGTACTACTTTCAGAAGAAATTTGACTAAAAGAATTTACTTAATAAGTAAATGCTTTTCTTCACTACGCCCGTGGTTTGTTTATCATTTTGTTGTTGAAAATAGCTATGGGAGCGCTTTTTGTGGCAAAAAAGTTATTTATTGAAGAAAGATATGGAAATATCTCGTACTTATTTTAAATAGGAATTTAGTACATAGTTTGCGATTGATTTGACCAAACTTTGTTGCTAAAATACCTTGTAACGCTTTATTACATAAATTAACCATGGTATATTCCACATCAGAAAGAGTTGAAATTATCGAAATATTTTTCGGAAACAATCAGTGCGCTAATAGAACACTAGAAATATTTAATGAGCGACATGAGAACAGTAACGTGCATCGAAAATATGTTCTAGAACTTACAAGTTCTAGAACATATTAGCTACAGCTAAATTTCGGGAAACTGGGTCAGTCGCCAAAAAACGCAACATTGAAAATCCCATAAGGAACGAAGCAATAGAATTGGAGGTTCTAGGGCAAGTTTATGTAGATCCTACGATAAGTACCCGCAAATTGAAGACTGTGTGTGGTGTTAGTCAAAGTACTGTCCAACGGATTCTAAAGGCCCATATTTTTCATCCGTATGAAATTCACCTGGTACAAGAACTTAATGGAGACGATTTTTATCGGCGATTACAATTTTGTGAAGATATGAGTGAACGAATTATACACGATGAACATTTTCTATTCAACACTTGCTTTTCCGACGAATGTTCCTTTTTCTTAAATGGCGTAGTAAATCGTGATAACTGCCGATATTGGTCCGATTCTAATCCCAGAATTTATCATGAGGTTCATACACAGCAGCCACAAAAATTAAATGTTTGGGCTGGTATTTTTGGCGATCATTTAGTAGGTTATTTTTTCTTACCTGGAAATTTGACCGGTGAAATGTATTTGGAATTACTGAAAGACGCCATAGATACTGCATTAACAGCCATAATTGAAAATCAGAATGATCGGCGGTAAATTGCGAATAGGTTGATGTTCCAACAGGATGGTGCCCCACCTCATTACGCATTACGTGTTCGACAATATTTAGATCAGACGTTTCCAGATCGATGGATTGGTAGAAGAGGTGCCATTGAATGGCCCCCAAGATCGCCAGATTTATCACCTTTGGATTTCTTTATGTGGGGTCATTTAAAAAGCAAAATGTATGCTACTCAGCCAACCTCATTAGAAGACCTGCGACAAAGAATTGTGAATGAGTGCCTTAAATTACTCCTCAAATATTGCAAAATGTGCGGCAACGTTTTCACCAAAATCTTTAGTCTTGCATGGAGAGTCATGGTGGCCATTTTCAAAATTTACTTGCCTAACGGGTCAGTTCATTCTTCATTTTTAAATTACCTTGCTGCCAAATGTATTGATCTCCACTAATGATGATGTATTAGTTTTATTTAAGCTTTAAATCAATAAATCTTCAAATTTACTGAACTGAAGTACATTAATTTTATATCATTATAAAGGGAATTGAAAGACCTTTAAAATAAGGTATCACTCGACCCCCCTTTCCATTTAAGATTTTGGGGGTGGTGTCACCCCCGCTTAGGGGGCTGCACGTGCTAACGTGATTTTTTGCCAAAAACTGAGCTTACAGTAAATGCATGTTTCGTTTTCGATGCGCCACCCTGTATATGCATTGCTGGTTTGCTCTGTGAATACTTATAGGCTAGAGAATGTAAGGATCTCTGTATCGTCTTCATCTTGCGCGATGAGGATGAAAATCATCTTGGCGAAACATTGGTAAGTAGTGATCGTCAGATTTTCACCTACTTGCGTACACAGAATAACGCTTTTTTTATTTTTTTTTTGCAAAGAGCAATGCGGATTATACCTACATAAGATAGGGGGCCATCTCAAGAATCTGTTTTGAGTCTCATCTTAATTAATATACAAATAAAGAGCGAGTTGAAAACTAAACATGCGAGTTCAAACCTGCTAAACTTATCCTTGAGCAAAGACACAAACAACTCCATAGGAATATTAATCAACGTAGGCCCGTCAGCATCTTTCTTTTTTTGTTTCCCGCTTTTCAACTCAGAGCTTTTTCCAGAACTCTTTTCCGATCCCTTTTTTCCTTTCTTATCAGCAGGCGCTTCTTGTTTAGGTATTTGTTTGCCAGTCTGTGCCATTCCTATTTTCCTCAGCAGTATGTCGTACTCGTCTAAAATTATCCCAAGATTTTCTAGCTTTCTCACATTGAAGTCAACACAAAGGGCAAAACTTAGACAAAAGTACTATGACTGCTAGAGTTCGTTCATGCAAACGATTTATGTATATGGGTTTTACTCTGCGACATATTCTCGAATGCCACACTGGTGTTTGGTTTTTGTGATTCTTCTCATCGTCTGTCACTGTGCTGTCATTTTTGTAAAATTATTTAATAATAACAAGGCAGATGTTGGAAAAAGGTGGTCAGTAACGACAAAACAAGTATTTGCTAGCAAACTGCTACTTTGTCGTCTGCAATTTTGTCGAACAGTGAAAAAATCTCTAATGCGTCATTCATTGTCCCATGGTCTTAGCTACGCGAGATTTTTTCGAACGAAAAATGTCCATTGCGAGATGCAAGAAGGCACTCTATAAGTTTCTGCGATGGTTTTCCTGGCATCTTTTGACGTTTATTATGTTCCGGTCTTGTTGAAGTAAATACTACTTGTAGTACCCTCGTATCTCACCAAACCCACGAGTTAGCGCACACGCAGCGAAGGAAAGCAACTCACCGCGCCCCCGTACAGTCCTCCTCTTTGGCCGCCTATAACCCCTCATTCCTTGTTCTCGTGTCAAACGGTTAACATGTCAATTGGGTTCGCGCACCGGTTTTTACGTTTTCAGCAGTGTCAAGGAATCGCTGAACAATACGGTCGGTCGCCTTCAAGGTTCCTTTGGTCGCGGAGCAAAATTATAAAGTGGCGCGCAGGCCTCTTTCTCTGAAGGGGTGTCACCATTAGGTAATTGCCGACTAACCGATCTGTTTTAGGTGCAAGTTAGGTGAATGTTAGTATGGATGCCTCACCGGCGTTGCAGACTGTGCCTCACATGATGTTTGAGATAACGTTCTGACTCTGTTGCTTGGGATAGCTACCTGGACCTAGCTTGTAATAGCCTACCCCATAACAAGGACGAACAAAGACGTTTGGGATAACGCTGAAACATTGGACTCGGTTGTTTGGGATAGCAACGTGGACCTGGCTTGTGATGGTCAGCTCCACAACAAGGACGAACAAAGACGTTTGGGATAACGTGAAAGCATTGGACTCGGTTGCTTGGGATAGCAACGTGGACCTGGCTTGTGATGGTCAGCTCCACGCGAAGGTCGAATGATGACGTTTGGAATAACGACTCAACACTGATCTCCGTTGCTTGTGATGGTAACTTGTACTTAGCTTGTGATGGCTAAGATCCTACGATAAATAACACTGAAAACGTTTGGGACAACGTAGCAACAAGGTATGGTCAACAATGGTCAGGGCAAAAGTCTCACAGTTTTTGGTCACCCGAGAAGAAGTTCCCGGATGCTAATCAACTAGAAGTACAAGCAGTTTTCTTCTGTTGTGAATGACTTGCTCCAGACTTGATGTTCTGTCGAAAATTATACTCCACTGATAATGCGACAACTATATCCTACATCAATAGAATGGGGAGCTTCTAGTTTCCACGTCTGGACCAGGTTGCGACAGAGCTATGGCAGTTGTGTAAAGAGAGAAATCTTACTGTCTTAGAGTGGGACGTGATAACGGAGTGGGAGCTACACCTGTCACCGTCCTGATTTTGGTTCATGTATTCGGTGTCTTTTTCTAGAAGTAACGCACAGATCTGATAGAAGGACCCAGGATGTCGCTCCGACTAATTCTGAAGCTTACCCTGGTTGTCGTCACTGTCGTCATTCCGATCAGCATCTATAATCCTTCATGTTGTTGTGGACTTAGATTACGGTAGGACCTTTGTCGGGAAGAAATTCATGTCTGTTTTCCTACCTTGAAATTCAGTCTTTTACCCAAAATGCTACTAACGATGCAGGCATAAGTTGGTTTTGAAGGGTATTTACAGGTTGAGGCCATCTCAACCGAAATATAGATACTGTGGTCGTTCTCAACTATTCAAAGGGGTTGCTGGTGATCTCTATAGATATTCGGATGAGGAAATCAGCAACACTGCTAGCCCTACCTCCGGTGAGAGTGTGCAAACTAATTGCAAGAGACAACATCCGGATCGGGTTGAATAATATTGAAATTGGGATTTCTCAGTTTTTGAATGTCTCGGGGTCACTCATGTGGCAACCACTTTTAGTTTTACCGTATCTTACGCCCAAAATTCTGTGCAGTCAAATTATTTATTCGTCACTGTCAAGTAACTTTATCCTGGCGCCTCTGATCCCAGATGGATAAAGTCAGTTTCAGCAGAGAGTGATTTAGTTGTGTCACAATTGACAGCCCACAGTACATGAAATGCGTCTACCTCTGCGGCGGCTAAATTATAGTAGGCTCAGACTTGCGGCGGGCTGGAGCGCGTTTTCTGAGACACCTCTCAAATCTCTTATGCCAAACAATAGCTTTGCTCGAGCAGCATTTGAGGTGAGCCAAGTATCCACACCTTAAACATAACTATGTTATTACGTTATTTGCTTGTTCACATGTAACGGATTGTAATTTTTGAACCAATGTACGTCATATTACCTGTTGTTAAAACTTGAGTTGTTACAATCGAAATTTACATTTAGTTGCTTTGAACTTGCTTTGAACATCTACAAGTAGTATTTACTTCGACGAGACTGGAACATAATTACGTGTTCAAACGAACTTACCTTTATGTGATGTTCGATCCTAATTATGTGAAGGTATTGTGGAAGTAAATAACTTTCTCGCTCCCTATGTATCACCCAATTGTTGCTACAACTTAGCTTTGAAGAAAATGAGAGGCTATAGGCGGCCAGAGAGGAAGAAGGTAGGTGGGCGCGATGAGCTGCTTTCCTTCGCTGCGTGCGCGCTTTGAACTCGTGGGTTTGGTGAGATACGAGGGTACTACAAGAAGTATTTACTTCGACGGGACCTTCACATAATTAGGATCAAACATCATTTACCGGTAAGCTCGGTTTTAGCATAATAATTCAAGTTTCTTGATACATTGAGATGTATTGAAATATAAATAAAAAGTAACAAGCTGAAGTCGAACCTTCAAAGGGAAATCCAAAATCTTCTTCGTAATTTTGCTGATCATGAACAATTCCGATTCGTTTGTTTATACATGCATTAATCTCTTTAGCTGTATGAGAAGTGTTATTAACAAGCTCTTCGAGTATCATATAGTTTACGCTGTACATTGGAAAACGCAGCTTCTTGCTTATAGTGCAAGCCACTTTGTGATATTCTGAAATATGGAAAAATGGGATATATCAAGCATAGGTAAAATTAAATCCAATTATTTGTATATAAGACAAAAATAGAACTTTTGTTGTATCCTGATTTTTGTACAGAGAAAAATAACTGAGGTTTCTAGAACCACAGAACATATTATTTAATGAGATATTGTTATATTAAACTTGCAAACCTGTTGATGGTCCGCCATGTACTATCACAAAAAATGCATTCCTGGTATTCGCATCTTCATCAACTTTCACTGGTTCCATGATTGATAATTTAGTTTCCTCGTCACACACTGTGGTCCAACCGTCTGTATCACCGGTTTCGAGATGATCTTCCAAACCATCCAAATAATCTAATAACAAAAGACATATTCAAAAGTATCTAATAGTTAATAGCTATAGGTATTAAATGACATAAAATGCAACACCGACTAGGAGTGCTGTAATTTTGAGCTTACTTTTACAAGTTTTTGGTCTACTGATAAATAGAAAGTGATTAAAATTTTAACTCGAAATAGATGATATATTCCACCTCAATGTTAATAGTGTGTTGAAGCTTCTCTGTTCTCTACACATCAGGCCATCTAAATTTGGTTTCGTAGAACCTCCAATGTTTGTGATGGGTACCTTGAACTTTGCAACGTTCTTCCCATCATGTCTCATGCATGTTCGATGGGGGAAAGGTCTGGAGATCGAGGAGGCCACTGAAGCAGATGTACTCCGGACGCTTCTAAACAGTCTAAACTAACACGTGCGATATGAGGTGAAAAAGTATTTCCGAAAACGGGAGCAGATGTGGGTTGTAAAGCTTGTGGATATAGCGCTGGGCAGTCATGCTACCTCGAATGAATACTAATCGTAAGCAATGGCACCCTATACCATATCACCCACAGTGCGATTCATATGCGGTCCGATGGAATATTGGACGTTTCATCTTCCACTACGTCTCCTCCTTACTCTTACACGGCCATCATGTGTGCCCAAAGAGAATCTGGACTTATCGCTGAACACGACTGAGTTCCATTCCACATTCCATTCAACTCTCTCCCTACTCCATACCAATCGTTGCCGACGATGCTGCGGGGTCAGAGGTAGTACAAGATGGGGAAGGTATGAAAACAGTTCAAAATACCTTATTTGGCGATAAACTGTCCTCAATGCTATTGCCCTTCCAACAACATCAAACCACTGGTTCGCAACTGCTCTTTTTGTGGAAAATTAAGTGCTAGTTACCTCAAATAACGACCATGTCGTTCTGTAGTCTGTCTTTGATGTAAAGTACCTCTAACTCTAACTCATCGATGTCGGTCTTTTTTGAACCACGTCGGCAACATCTCATTACAATAGCTTCGTTTCGATTCACCCGATTTGCGATTTCTCTAAAAGAAATCCGGCTTCACGTAACCCAATTATTCGATCGCTCTCAAACTCGGAAAGTTGAGTGAAATTAACGCGTCTGCGAACTCTAGGCATGATAATGCAATATAACAACAATGAAACAAATGAAACCAATACAGAAAAATTACTGAATATTAAGTAAACATGTTCATATTGTTTGGATTCTGATATGACAAAAAAAGTACTGCTCGGAATGCCTTCAACATTTTGTCAGCATTCACCCGTACTTCCATAAAAGCAAATATGTTTACAAGTTTTTATCAAAATTCAATGTTAATGGGTGTTGCGTATATATATATATATATATATATATATATATACATATATATATATATATATATTAGATTAATCAAATTTAACAACAAATAAACGTTAGCTTGGGGCAAGCATAACTTTATGATATATGTAGTAAGAACCTCTTGGCAGCACAGGAGATGGAAATAAGTTCCTGCTCATGTATCTATACACTCTTTATACTTGAACCAGCACGAAGGTCCAAGGCCTAAACACCCTTGGGTTCTGTGGGGCTATAAGAGCATACAGGGGAAAGAGGGGAACGCCACACGGACTCTAGTGAGGGAACGTGCATGCAACGTGTACACATTCTGGCCCCACCTGAGATCCGCCGGGAGGTACCTCCAAGCTCGACAATCAGAGACCGCCTACCATCTACAGGCAATCACAACATCCATAGCCAGGAGAAAAGTTCTCTTGGGACGGGATTCGGACTCGCGCAGCACACGGCGCGTTGATTAGTAGGTCCATAACGTGTGCTACTATCCCAATAGTTAATATATCACCCTGCTGTACTTTGACACAGAATATTCGCTATATTAGGGTAGATTCAGCTAGAATATTCTATATACAAATTTAACCAGAAACCAACGTTATCTTGGGGCAAGCAGACCATTATGATGTATGGAGTAAGTAAGAAGCTCTTGGTAGCACAGGAAATAAGATCCGTCTCATGTATCTATACACCGGTCTGAGAGGGAACGAAACAGCCGATACTCTGGCAAATAGTGAGGCTATTACACCATAGATAGGGCCTGATTCAGCGATTAGGAACGCGATGAGACTAAAGAAATTATATATGCAAGAATGAGCGAAAAGATTCATCGGTATTGGAGGATGTTAACAGATTAACCCATGCTAAGGCAACTATAGTTGTAGTCACCGTTCTTGGAGGGTCAAAGTAAGACCACCAGTATCCCTTTATATATCTCTATCTTCCTCATACATACACATGCAATCTACCCCTGACTGTGAATGTTTGTTGGGTAAGCTCAAAGGCATACGTTTTTTAGTTATGTGTCTCCGTCTCGAAAACCTTGTCGTTACGTATGAGTGCCCTTCAATTTATGATATTTGTCGGAGTGACAACTTACTTGACATCGGCGTGCAATTCGAGTTGTCCTGTTATCAATCTTCAATATAAAATTGTACAATGCATGGAAATACGATCAACAGGAAATTGCCGACAGCTCTTGCTAAATTTATTAGAGTACTTCCAGGAAGAGAATGAAAACAGCAGTCCCCTGTTTCCCACTTCATGCCGAAGTACCAGATGCGCTGAAGATTAGTCTATGCAGTGTTCCGCCCATGGTACGGAGACCTGATCAAGAGATCTTACTTATTTCATATGGCGTTGATGACGTAACCACCAAGAATGGCAACTACAACTATATATATATAAAGAGAAAATGATCATGCGGAGAAAGGTATATAACAAAAAGTAGGAAAATAATGGGCAAAATCCGCAAAAAGTGGATTCGAGCAGAAAATAGGATAGGTAACCCGAGCGATACGTATTTCTGCTGGTTGGCTTCACCAGACCCGAAATGAATGTACATATGCAACTACAAAAGTAGATACACATGTCCACACAACCGGATACGGTTGTAACCTGAGGAAACGAAGATGGAGAGGGAAAAATCGACACACGAAGTCCACAACAAGAGCCAACCTACACATTGTAGTATAAAATGGCTAGAAGACCTCGAATTTCCAAGGAGACATCTAATCACAACCACGCGGCCGGTTATAGCCACTTGCTGTGGTACTTCAGGCCCAAAGGATCAAAAGAGAAAATGATCATGCGGAGAAAGGTACGAGTATATAACACAAAGTAGGAAAATAATGGGCAAAATCCGCAAAAGGGAAGAAAGTGGATTCTAGCATAAAAGGCTATAACCGGCCGCGTGGTTGTGATTAGATCAATTTTAACAAAGAGGGTAACATAATCAATGCTGCGGTTAAATAGAAACAGTTTCAAATCTTTACTGGGACTGCGAAAGACGCTGAGTGCAGAGTGTTCATGGACGGGCAAGAGACGCTTAAGCTCATTTTGTGCAAACCTGCAATCGTCAGAGTCGGTTAAAACACACTTGTAGGGGTATCGCTCCGAGTCGAAGACCTTTCTCCAAATAATCTGATCGACTTTCTTATGAGGTCAGAGCTACTGGGAAGAATAAAAGTAGATGTGAGCCACAATAGAAAAACATAAGTAAAAATGTCATACCAGAAACCATGGCGACGAGTTGTTCTTTATCGCATATTGCCAGCGGATCTTGAAGGGTTTCTTCGTTAGATGCCTCCAACAGTTTCTGTCTGATCGCGTCCTTGATCTGCGAGAACGTCATATTAAATATTTCCGGGAGCTTTTCGCCAGGTCGACGTTCCGGTATTAGAAGTGTTGAAATGTTATGGTAGACGAGATAGGTGTGGATCAGGAATTGCTCTTCACTGTATTCTCTGGAAGACAATATACAAGGTATCCCAGAATGAGTGGCCAATCTCTTGTTTACATATAGAACACAAAAAATAATATGAAAAGTTCTTATAAAAAGTGTCCCCTGTGAAACAATTGTCCCCTAGAAAACGACACTAGAAATCTCTTCTTCTTGAACCATTTTTGAATGACGCTGTATGATTTTAACGAAATCTTAAACGCAAAGTAACCAGTTGAGGCCTCGCAAATAGAGATGGGTGGTTCCAAATGAAAGATACCGCAGAGGAAATTGATGGAATCGATTCCGATCATTTCGAAGAAATCGAGTTCGATCATCTTGAAGTAAACTATTTTGATCATCTCGTATGAGTCGATTCCGGTGGTTTCGAATCTGATTACGATGATTCCTATTATGCAGGCTTATATTCCGACTCTCGAACGATATGACTCGGACTCGAATATTGTCGCTACCGCAATAGGGATGATAAGGAATCGAAATTAAAAAGAATCGTGAACGAATCGAAGAAATCGGTTCTGACACCGGAGACGAAACCATGGAATTGTACCATCAAAAGGAACGGCGTAGCTCAGCTCTAAGGCGACAACATTGACAACCACCACTTATTTTTACCAAGACTTTATAGGGTATATGTAACTGACTGGTTTGTATCTTGAATATCTGTGAAATAAATTAAAATACGTCAATTTTTTCATCTTAATATTTTATTGAAACTAAAAAATTTATGCATGAAAAATAATTCAGACAAATGTCCGCGTAAACCCAAGCCCTCATGATTACATTTTCGATCAGTTTTTGGTAGGTTTCGGGAGGAATATTTTCAATCGCTTACGTAATATTGTTCTTAAGCTGCTCTACAGTATTTGGTTTGTTGGCATAAACCCTATTTTTCAAAAATCCCATGAAAAAAAGCCAGGAGCCATTAAATCCGTTGACATTACCAAATCGAGAAATTAAACGTCCTGGAAATATTGTTCGCAAAAGATTCATTGTTTCTCTAGCTGTGTGACAAGCTGCTCCATCCTGCTTGAACCACATATTTTGCAGGTTACATTATTGGATTTGAGAAGCCAGAAAGTTTTGCACCATATCACGGTAGCGCTCTCCAGTGACAGTAAGAGAATTACAGCATCTTCAAACTCCGCACCAAACTTCGACTCGACGAGGATGTAGTGGTCGTTGATGGATGACACGAGGGTTCTCTAATGCCCAGATATGACAATTCTGCTTATTAACAAATCCGTTCATATCGAAGAAGGCTTCATCGCTCATTATCAGCTGTCGGTAAAAATTGTTATTTTGGGTATTAAGTTGCTATTGCATGACTGTATTGTCGGTGACTTTCATGGTCACTAGGCTGTAGTTCTTGGGTTAACTTAACTTTGTATGGCCGCAAATGCAAGTCTTTTTTTAAAATAGGGCATAATGACGTGCGACGAATATCCAGTTCTTGAGAACGATGTCTGGTAGACATCTCAATTTCACTAACTCTCTTGATATTTGCCGGAGTACTAACAGATCGAACACGACTTTGGAAAGTCTTTAACTTCACCTGTTTGTTCAAATTGCCGCACCAACTGACGAATGGTGTTGACACTGGGCACATTATTTCGACCGAAATCTTGTCGTAGCTTCCGAATCGTAGCAACAATCGACTCATGTTTTAAGAAAACGGTTTAACAATACTGACACGTTGTGGGACCCTGTAGCGTTCCATGATGAATTGTGCTTTAAACAACTACTACGCCGCCACCTACTGAAATGCGTGTATAAAAAATGGTGCGCAATTTAAATCAGTCAGTTATATATTGGCCACCGTGTACATCTTCTGCCCATACGCTAAATTGCATCAGCCACCTACACTGGTCTACACTGAATGACAGTTGTTCTGTGTGACGCCCCAAATAGGTTATTTAAGGAAAACCGAGTTCCATTTCATCCTTTTTAGGGGCATGTACCGTTGTAAGGGAGGGACACAACATTTTTGTAGGAACTTGATACATTATTTTGTGGGCTCTATAAATATGAATCACTGAGATAGCACGAAGTGTCATCTAATGGGTGATTTTTTTGCTAGTATCTTTTTAGCAACACTGTTTTTCACAGATGACGCGTGAATCGTGTCTTGTGTCATTGTCAAACTTGTTCAGTTTGGTCTATAATTTAACCATGAATCGACTTACGAACGAACAACGCTTGCAAATTATTGAATTTTACTATCAAAATTCATGCTCGGTTAAGAGAGTGCATCGAGCACTGCTTCCAATTTATGGGCAATTTGGTCGGCCTACTGAGGGAGCTATTCGGAAGCTTGTGATTAAATTTCGAACCCAGTTTACATTATTGGACATTAAACCACCAACACGCAGACGTAGAGTGAGGACTGAAGAAAATATTGCGGCTGTATCCGCCAGTGTTAGTGATGACCTGATGACCGTGAAATGTCGATTCCCGCCGTTCGCAGTAATTGGGCCTCTGTTACTCCACTACGTGGAAAATTTTGCGACAGGATTTGGGTGTAAAACCTTATAAGATACAGCTGGTGCAAGAATTGAAGCCACACGACCTCCCACAACGTTTCGAATTTGGTGAATGGGCGCTGGCAAAATGGAGGAAGATCCACATTTTTATCGAAAAATTGTGTTCAGCGATGAAGCTCATTTCTGGTTGAATGGGTACGTTAACAAGCAAAATTGCTGCATCTGGAGTGAAGACCAGCCAGAAACATTGCAAGAGCTACCAATGCACCCCGAAAAAAACACTGTTTGGTGTGGATTATGGGCCGGTGGCATCATCGGGCCGTACTTCTTCAAAGACGACAATGGCCGGAACGTAACTGTGAATGGCGAGCGCTACCGTGCGATGATAACAAACTTTTTTTTGCCCAAAATGGAAGAGCTGGACTTGGCTGACATGTGGTTTCAACAAGACGGTGCCACATGCCACACCGCACACGAAACAATGGCCCTATTGAGAGGCGAGTTCGGCGAACAGTTTATCTCACGTTTGGGGCCCGTCAATTGGCCGCCTAGATCGTGTGATTTAACGTCGTTGGACTATTTCTTGTGGGGCCAAGTTAAGGCTAATGTCTACAGGGTTAAACCAGCCACGATTGACGCACTGGATGCCAATATTGAAGCATTTATTCGTGAGATACCGGCCGATATGTTGGAGAGAGTGTGCCAAAATTGGACCTTGCGCATGGGCCATCTAAAGCGGAGCCGCGGCCAACATTTACATGAAATAATCTGTAAACATTAAATTATATCGACCGTTCTATCGACCAGACTCGACTGGCACTTTGTGCTGTCTTACTAGAATAGTTGCTTAGCTTTCGTTCGTTGTCCTACCTGAGACCAAGCGTAGACTATGCTGAAGAGCTGTCAAAAAGCATGGAACAGCTGTCCGTGCTATACGAAAGCTATATTACTAGTTCACAGAAAATAACCCCCTATACTGAGTTCATAAATTTAATAGATCGTTGAAAATCTTTGTAATTCAGTAGGTCGTTTTGCCGAAGTCTAGATTAAACGTAAACATCCCATCAGTATTTATCGTGAAATATGATACCTATTCACCATGTAGACAAGACCTCATTTGTTATTGATATACAGGGTGTAAACGTTGTGGTAGTTATTATTTAAATGGGTGATAGAGGGGGTTAAAAGAGGCAAAAAGTTTCATACATGGGGGTCAAAACGGCATTTTTTTTTTAGAGAAGAGCGACTTTAAAGTAAAATAAAATCTGACAACGCCGCAACGCCAGACGCAAATTACGAGGGCACGCAGTGTAAGTAAAGATGGAGTTTGTTATTTTTGGCTCTTAGGTATTTCATTATTTGATAATGTACTCGTAAAATGCAAACAATTAAAAAAACGGACTTACCACTGTCTCAGCGCTTCACCTGGTGTGTGAAAGTTTATTGAACGTATTAAATAAATCCACTTATAAATAGGGAACACAAATTTGATACATACATTGTTTTTCTTTTTAAAACCCACACTGCAATTTTTTGTATGTAAAGAAGGTGTTCAAAATGTCGTCCTCCACTTTCCACACAAGCTTCATTACGACATTCACGAATGGTATGAGGATTTTCTTGTGCCCACGTGTGAGTATTATGGAAATTTAATATCCTATCTCGCGTAAAAGTACATTCGTCCGTCTATAGAATTTTTTTAAAAAAATCCGGATTTTCAATGTTTTTATGCAACAACCACTGACAAAATGTTAGTCTGCGAGGATAGTCTTCTGGTAACAAGGCCTGTACTCGGTGTACATGGTAGGGACAAAGCAAATTTTCCAGTAGGATTCAATGGACTATGGTATGCGATAGTCCTACGCGGCGGCCTAATTCCCGAGTGATGATATCTGCATTGATTTCCACGATATTTAAAATTTGTTCCTCGTGCTCTACAGTAACCTGTCTTTTACGCGTGCGAAAATTAGTGGGCTGAACACTTAATGTATCTCGAAGTCTTTGGCACACTTACACAAATGTCCTTCTGTCTGGGTGTACCCGTTGGGGAAATCTATCGCGATAAATTTAAGCTGCAAGATTTAAATTCTGACGAGCTTCACCTTAAACTAACAACATGTCGGCGAACAAAGACAAAACAACATACTAACCACTGTTACCGTTTGAGATCGATTGCCGGTTCGATAAAAGTGATGATGACCGAAGCGCTGTTGTCATGTGTGTTTTAAATATTCAATTTAATGAAACTTACTCACTACAAATTTTGGCTGAGAACAACTTAATGCCATTTATTTGTTAATTACCCAATTTGAAAACGTTTTAGATTAGATTATAAAAATTACTAAGATTGTGGTGATTGTGGTCGATATAAAGCACTTAAATTTGTAAACTATAAAGCCATTTAGACAAAAATGTATTGAATTTTGGACCATGGGTCATGCGAACTTTTTGACTTGTTTTGACCCCGCTATTACCCATTTCAATAATGACTACCATAACGTTTACACCATGTATAAGATTATATAGAAATTCACTAACTCTGACGAAATGATTTGTAAATACAGATGCTATGGACAACAGAATATACTGATTGTGTGACATTCACCATATAACACACTGTAATTTTCTCGCTGATGCGTTGGAAGTGAAATGAGGCATTTGTCCAACAATTGAAGCTTAATGGGCAAAAAATACCCTTACTCATCGTAATTTGGGAACCAGTACTCCACAGGAAACGGTGAGGCGTTCTTGACGATAAATGAATCTGTTCCAGCACTGCCAAATGGTAATACAGGGGGAAATTCCAATACATTTCTGCTGATGCTTAGCTCAGGTATGATTCCTTCTCCGATCAGTCTCAAGCGCACGGGTTCCTTGTTGCCTGTGACAAAAAGACAGAATAACTCTCTATTCCTAATAAAATTGATATTCAATGATGTAAAGATCACGTTAAGTCACTATGCAATGTCCGTACGCTGGTCATTTGCGGCAAACATTGAGTCTTTACAAAACGCTTGGCTACGTCTGACGAATCATCCACACTTTTGAGAATTTACCAGTATGTATGGGAAAAGTAAGCATAACTATAAAAATAATTAAAAATGTCTAATTTAACTGCAAAATATCATAGCAGCCGCGTAGTTAGAAGCCTAAATACCAGGGCACTGCAGCTACGCTGAGGGGCTTATAGAAACTTTGTTAATCTGATTTTGCCTGAGGTTTATAGAACTGGGAAAAGTATCCTCAGGTAGATTGTTCCACAATCTCGATACCTGAAAGACAAAGAATCGTCTAGTTCCGCGACATGACTAGGATGGGAGGCCGAAGTTGGGAGAGTCTGTCTGGCAGGCTCATCGCGCAGCAGAATTATGCAGGAGAGTTCTGAGGAGCAAAGCCCGTTGACATAAGAGTAGAAGATAATCCGATTTTTGTACATGTTTGTATTTGTGAAGGTTTGCTAAGTGTGTGCATCCGGAATTAGAATTTAACAGCCATGTTACCTTCGATGTCTACTACGATGACAGCTTTCAATGATCCCTGCATTTCCGGCATGAAAATGATGGTCAATATTTGTTTTTTTCCAGGCAGTAGGTCGTCCTTAGTGGGGATGACCTTAAAAGCATTTGCAGATGCCGCGTTAGAAGCTGTTACTTTGATCGACCATTTTACTTCAAAGCACCCACTAAAAATATACGTTATTTAGACACCTAACAGTTTTTCTCATGTTGGATAAAAATTCATCTTGTAATGATTAGGTACCATTATTTATTTATATAAACTACTCACCTGTTTTTGATGTACATTGATCTTCTAAATGCGCTACCCACTTTGACAGATCCAAATTCAAAACACTCGCATCCTAAATCAATTCGAGGTAGAGACACACTTGCTCTTATTGTAACTGGTATTAGTCCGCCATGTCTCAGCTAAAAAAAACAGGCAATAACACGCACAGTATAAAAAAAATGTTCTCCTGCAGTTGGAAAATGTA
Organism: Acanthoscelides obtectus; assembly: GCA_963669975.1. NCBI lineage: Eukaryota > Metazoa > Arthropoda > Insecta > Coleoptera > Chrysomelidae > Acanthoscelides > Acanthoscelides obtectus. The sequence continues at coordinate 5,012,940 of CAVLJG010000121.1, read as the reverse complement.
TGTTTACTTGATTGGCAAAGTTATACACAAGTTAATCTTAGATGTGACATAAGCGACACTCATCACTTAAGTAACACTGGACACTAATGCTATACGAATGCTAAACATGTCGCTTTTAGCGTCGCGTTAATGTTGCTCTATCAGCCAAATGAAATATACTAAGTGACATATAAATCCGAACACCCAGTTTAAATGGTTTTATTTTAATAAAATTTTGTATAAGTACGTAATGAAGCATAATAAGTAAATGATAAAAATTTCAAAATGATTGCACTGCTTTAAAGCCCTTGACATTTAATAATGTGTGGATGCACCCTGATGTGCTACGCATTCTCCAACGCGCCTAGGCATGCTTCTGATCAGGTGGTCAATGTCCTCCTGTGGTATCTCATTCCAGGCAACCACCAACTCTTCTCGAAGTGCTTCTAGAGTCTGAGGAGGACGTTGCAAATTGAGCAATCTCCTACCCATCATATCCCACACGTGCTCAATTGGGTATAAGTCGGGAGATCTTGGTGGCCATGTTAACAATGTGACATCATTATGTTGAAAGAAGTCTATTGTGACGCTTGCAACATGTGGTCGGGCATTATCTTGTTGGAAAGTTGGATCTGCCAGGGTGTCAAGATAGGGTAAAAGATGGGGTTCTAGAACTTCGTGGATATAACGCTGCGCGTTCATGTTACCTCTGATGAAGATTAAAGGTGACCTGGAACCATAAGCTATAGCACCCCAAACCATAACTCCAACAGTGTGATGAACATGTCTTTCAACAAAAAACTGTGGATTCCTCCTTTCACCACGTCGCCTTCTAACCCTGGCACGACCATCGTGCATGCCTAAACAAAATCGAGACTCGTCACTAAAGACAATACTGTTCCATTCCTGATCCCAGAGTGACCGTTGTCTGCACCACTCAAGGCGATTACGTTAGGGTTTGCTAAATCTACAATTCGTTTATAATTCAAATCGGCAATTATCAACATAAACAGCAATTCGGAAGATTAGACGTGGCAACAATCAAATAACAACCCGATTTTCTTCCGCATTCTTTTCATCAACACAGATATCCTGGGCGAACTTTATTTATTGTTATACCTGTTTGGTTATATGTTGTTAAGGGAAAGAAAGAATTTAATTTGCTGTCAGGTACCTTTGTAACAATCTTGGGATAGTGAAAATTAATTTATTGCTTCAGATTTTACTTCCAAAATGGCTTACACACTAGCCGAAAGAGTGGAAATGATTCTAATCTATGGTGCCCAAAATCAATGTGCTCGGCAAACTGCCGTAACGTTTAACGCCAGACATCCGGCGTAGATAACTTCGCATAGGTATGTTTAGGACCTTGTTACTAAGTTTACTCAAACTGGATCTGTTGCAAATAAAAAACGTGATCATCGGAGAGTTTGGGATGAAGCCGCTCAAGTTTTGGGTCATTTTGGAATAAATGGAATAAAATACTTCATTATGCAAAATTGTTGCTGCGACTGGTACTTCATTAGGTTCCGTACACAGAGCTACCAAACTCCTTAAATTTCATTCAAAATGAAAATATCGAAAGAGAGAAGATGATTTCGATAGGCTAGTTGAGTTTTGTGAACAAATGACTGCAGCGACTAATGATAATAGTATTCATGTAAAAAATATCTGCTTTAGTAATGAATGCACATTCTAGTCAAATGGATTTGTTAACAAGCATAACTGCAGGTACCCAGTACCCCCAGAAAATTAATTTATGGGCAGGCATTTTGGGAAACAAAGTTGTTGGTCCATTGTTTATTAATGTTAATTTGAATGGAGACATTTATTTGGATAGGTTGGAAAATACCATCAATCCGCTTATCACTAAAACCATTGAAAACCAAATCGAAGAGGATGGAAATCCTATATTTGATGAGTCTGAAATATATTTCCAGCAAGATGGCGCTCCTCCTCACTATGTTCTTCCGGTTCAGCAATTGCTAGACGACGAGTTTTCAGATAAATGGATAGGGCGAAGAGGGCCTATAGAATCTATTGTGCTTACGCCCCCACCTTAAAGTTTGGATCAGAGTTCCCCAAACTTTTTTGTGTCGTAGACCCCTTGCCATGTTTTTCCGTGTTGGGTAGAAACCCTACTTACCTGATATTGATTTCCTGTAAATTTCTAACTGTAGTGAAGTTTAATGTTAAAAACTTAAAGTAAAAACACATGTTAATTTATACATTTATCAATTGAATTTAAATTAAAACTATTCAAAATAAAATTTTGTATCTGTTATGTAAAATATACGTAACATTAAATAAACAGGTGTCTGACCAATAAGTGCCCGCATTGGGAATAAGTACCCGCATTGAAAAAAAAATAAGACGGATAAAATAAAAAAAAAGTGAAAAATAATAAAAAAAATTTTTTACTTAAAATAGTACAATAAGCGAGTTCGTTTATTAATTATTATATAAACGTATGTTCTACAATAATTTCACTGTTAGTTTGATTATTTTCCGCTTCTTATACGTTTAAGTTATCTAAAAATAGGCAAAAAATTAACGAATTTTAGTGTGTACCTATCCTTGAATTTTCAGAATAATTTAAAAAAAAATATTTTCTAAAAAATTCTTAAAAAAATCAATGCGGGCACTTATTTCCAATGCGGGCATTTATTGGTCAGACACCAATAAACATAAAATAAACTATAAATAAAATAACATAAGCAATAAGTCAATATTTTTAGTGAGAAGGATGAACCTGATGCTTTAATAATAAATTATCAACATTTGGCGTCAATTTTGTAAGGGTTAATCTTAAATCTCCTCGGCTAATGATGTCCAGTCTGTTTCTTTTTTTCGTTAGGAGATTGGTAACAGCGCTGAACTCCCTTTCTACTAGGCATGACGACGGAACGGAAATTAAAAATTTCCTCGCTATATTCCATACTACGGGATAAGTAACAGGTATGTTGTTACTGATATCCGTTTTTAAACTGAACCTTAAGTTCTTCGTTTGTACTTAGTTCAGTCAGTTCCTCTTGTATTATGACATTCGTTTCTTCTATGTCACCATATGGATTAATTATCCACGGTGGTAATACCATAGTCAAAATATCCTCAAACCTAGATTCAAAATCTGAATAGAGGGCATTTAAATGTTGAACGTAAGTTGAAACGTCGTCTTCCTGGCAACTTGTCTGTGCCAAATTGGGGAACTGAGAAAATTCGCCCCGTCCAATATTTTGCTTCATTAGTTTAACTCTGGCAAGAAACGCTGATAAGATGGACTTTGTTTTAATGAAATTTAAACTGTCGCCTTGCAATTGCAAATTAACCATATTAAATTTTGTAAACAAATCTGTTAAATAGGCGATGTCTGTTTTCCTCTTCATTAAATTTTCTTTTAAAATTGACAATGACTAAATGAAGTGATTCATGCAATCTAACACTCAAATTTTTAGCAACTAAATGTTGTCGATGGATGACGCAATGTATTGCTAACACCCCTGACACATTTTGTTTTAAATAGCTTATAAATCCACGATAACGTCCAACCATGGCAGGTGCTGTAGCTACTGATATTATATTTGATAAAGGAATTGCTTTTTCAATGAAGTAATCCTTCAAAACATGAAATATTGATTCACCTTTAGTGTCGGTTATCAATGTTCTTGCGAAGAGCAGTTCTTCGTAGATTTTTTGATTCATAATAAAACGAACATATGCCAATAACAATGCTACATTATCAGGTAAAGTTGACTCGTCCAGTTGTATAGAGAAATGGGTCGTTTGCAAATAATTACATAAGAAGCTTTCAATATCAGAACTCATTTCATCAATACGTCTTTCAACAGTATTGTTGCTTAAGGGAATTCTTTTGATGATATCAGATGCAGGTTTGTGTAAAACAGTTTTTAAAACCTCGTCAACGGCTGGAAAAATTAACTTCTCTCCGATAGTATGCGGTTTTCCGGATTTGCTATAAGTAACGAGATATTGTAAGACGCCCGCAAACCATCATAATTTCTTTGTGACGTCAAAGCGAACATTCTGTCCAGTGTAGGTCTCTTCTGAAATTTATCTTTGAGTGTTTGAAAGTATTTAAAATCTTTCTCTGTTTTATCAGGGTGGCATCTTCTCAGATGATCTTGCAGTTTAGATGGTTTCATAGCGTCATTGCCCAAAACTTTGTTGCATAAAAGGCACATAGGCGATTGTTTGTCCGGCAATGATGGAATGAAGCCAAATTTCAAATAATCAACACTCTACTGTCTACATTTCTTTTTAGATTCGGACACGGCATCAGTCATCTGTGGGCAAAATTAAATTATTTAAATGAGACAGAAAATCCAGCAGCTGTATATTAAAAATATTTTTTGATTTTTCCGAAAACATTCCATAATTCGAACATATTCTTGCAACAATTAGCTCGAATTACGGAGATTGCACTGTTATTATATTACCGATTGCTAAAACTTTCAAAAAGAAACTATTGAGGAGTACTCGTGTAATTTGGCATGATTGAATATTTAACTACTAATAACTAAAGTCATGATTGGCGTAATTTATCTATCTTTGCTAACTACGAGTACAAAACTAAAATTTAATAAAAAATAATGTACTTACTTTTCTCCAGCACTCTCAAACAAAATAACACTGACTCACTATAATTTGTGAGATATATTATCTGTTTATATTTTTTAAAATATTTTCTTAGCACTTTCCTTTTCAAGATTCAGGAAACGAATAAACGTATTTGTCCCACATTCGTATTTATAGAGTGACGAATTGAACAAGTCAGTGCAAGGTAGCAAAGTTCTGAGACTGCGACTCTCAGGTTTTTACAAGTTCAAAATGTATTGCGACCACAAAGCCTACAGCTTACACAATTTTATAAACATATATTATACACTTTTTACTTCATAGGTACTTTTATAAATAATGTATATGTTTTGATATTATAAGATAGTATGATGTAAGTAAATAATGTACTATCAGTGTATGTGTTGAGATCCACTATCGTGGACCCCCATATTCATTTCATGGACCCCCAATTTTTTTTTCGCTGACGCAGACCCCTTGCAGGTTGTCATAGACCCCTAGGGGTCGATATACACCACTTTGGGAATCAATGGTTTGGATGAACTTCGTCAACGCATCATCGAAAACTACCATGGTATCCCACAATATGTTTTTGAAAATGTCCGTTAGGAATTTGAACATTGCCTATATGATTGTTTGGCCAATAACAGACAACAATTTGAACACTTATTGAGATAAAAAGTGATATTTTCGTGTGTTTTTGTTTTCTATCTGAACAAATGAAGATAAAGATTTTTCAAATTTTCTTGAAAACCAATCGACCGATTTTAAAAAATCAAACGTCAAAATAAAGGACTTCAAAATACGTTTCGTACAAGCTATTACTCGATACCCCTTGTCATTTAAATTTTTTCATTGGATGACCCTCTGGGCAGAGGGTGAAAATCTTTTGACGTGTCTCGGCGTTTTTTCTCTTAATCAGCATTTTTCGATAAATCCGTTGTGGCAAGTTTACAAATAAACACCGTGTATAGGGGTACATACACATAATATTGAAATTTTATTCTTTTTTGAAATGAGAATTAGTCATTGATTGTTTGCAGGATATGCAGAGTAGACGGCATCCATTGTACAACTCTGCCGGTTTGGATGTGAAGAGGTCACCTATCTACTGTAACCGCGGTACATCATCAAAGCTTTTTGCCATAAATGATTAATGAGTCACCGACATAGACTGAAATCTGTTGGGCCAAGATCTGATAATATGGAGGGTGTGGCAATCTGAGGTTGGGCAATGTCACGAAAAAAAATATTTTGAAATGCTTCAGCTTTTGAAGCCGATTACAATCTAGACGAGAAAGATGTGTTAAATTTATCGCAGATAAAGTTATTGATTTATCTTTATCTTAACATCGCGTCGTGTCCATAGCAACCATCACCGCTGCGTGTTTATACCGCGCTTTTAATGTTTATCATTTGGAATATGTGAATTTCAAAGAATGAAATGTTACCGTAAGTGCAAAATTGTTTTCCATGATGCTATCTTCCAACCCAAACTCATCAGCTGTTGGATTGAAAACTACGAACAACTGAGTCACTTCTCCGACAGCGAGCTTCCTCCCTCTAAACTCAATGTTTATTGAACTTGCTTTCTTTCCTAGGCGCACGCCCACAAAAGTGTCAGTTGGGCCATAGTTCACGATCAAAACCTTGTGTCAAATGTATTAAATTACTTCCAGTCAATTCCAGTCCATGTACAATGGCTATTAAAGTGCTAGTATCGCACTTCTATATGGAGGACAATAGAACGGGAACTTGGAAAAATGGCGTTACATAGGTTTACTGTACACTTCCCAACGCACTGTCATTAGCATGAGAATCTATCGCACCAAAATCGGACCATTGTAGATCGCCCACCGCTGCTGTTAGTCGGAACCATTGCAGATTCCCGTTTAATAGCTGTGCCGCTAAATGGCTGACGATTCTGGCTAGCCATTGAACAGATCAAAACAAAATGAAATGCCTTCGTCCGTCCGACCAGGAAAAGAAGACAGCCAACCATGGACAGCTGTTTGGTGCTGAGTAGCTAAGGATCACGAAGCAGCTGTCCATGGTTAGCTGTCTTCTTTTCTTGGTCGGACAAATGCAGGCATCTCATTTTGTTTTGACCTGCACTATCATTAGTTCATACATAAAGGATTAGGTTCGGCACAAGTTAGACCGGCTGTGAAATAAGTTAGCTACGGACATGGGAAACAGAGAAATTAAACGTACAAACATTAGACCATTTTTAGAAATTATGATTATGGTACTAGAAATAAAAATAAACAAATAATTATTGCAACACCAAAAAAGGAAATAATTTTGGAATCTCTTAAATACTTAGTTCCAAAAGTATATCATAACTTACCAAATATACAGGGTGTTCCAGTTTATTGTTGCATAACTTTAAGATTCGATAGAACTTTTAAAATTAATGCATAAAGTCTATATAAACATGGGTCGAAAAATGCGTAGCTTCCAAAATACAGGGTGATTAAATTTACTTTCTAAAATAGTTTTTTTTTCAAATAATATTTGAAGTATAACAGTGAAAATTGGTATACAAGGGTTTTTTGGTACGACAAAACGAACCATGGGCGCTCTCTAGTGTACCTGTAGTGTATTGAAATCAACGAAAAATTTTTCTTAGTGCAATTTTTTGCTTTTTGAATAAAAAAAATGATTCTTCGCACTTTTCAACATAAAAAAGCTCTCTTGTGAATGTTCGTTATAGTTAGCCGTTTTTGAGATATTTCGATTTTTTAAGTTCGATGCATTTTTAATTATTCATGATAAAATAACGTTAAAAAGTCAGTATCTCGATAATTTTTAGAAGTAGGCTGTGCCTGCAAATATTTTTGAAATTGAAAGCAGAATAAGGTTAAACGTCAATTAGTTGACAGTTAGTTTTGTTGTCTGTTGAAATCTGAAACGTTTTTTTGCAATTGTGAATGCACGAAATTTAGTTTCTTTTACCTGTTTTTTTTTTGTAAGTTTTATAAAAATGCCATTTTTATTCTCCAATCAAGAGTTAGCGGATATTCATTTTGTGTATGGCTTTGTAAATGGAAACGCAGCAGAAGCAGCCAGAGAATACGCATGAAGATTTCCAAACAGACGACATCCAACTCGCTCAGTATTTGTAAAGAGTGCATCGCCAAATAATTGAAAATGGTTTTGGAAATTTCCAAAGGGATCAAAACATAAATGTTCGTCAGTGTAGATTTACCCGTATGATGCGTGAGTTTGATAGAGATCCGACCACAAGTGTTAGGAGAGTTTCTGGTGCCTTGGGAATTTCAGCAAGCCATGTTCACCGTGTTCTTAGAAATGACCATGGACGTCCTTTCCATTCGCAACCTGTGCAAGGACTACAGCCAGGGGACGGAGAACGAAGAATCACATTTTGTCCGTGGATTCTTGATAGAACTGATAATAATAGGGAGTTTTTAAGTAACGTTTGATGGACCGATGAGTCATGCTTTACTAGGCGTGGAGTGGTAAATTTTCATAATCAACATATTTGGTCGCATGAAAATCCGCATGCAGTTCGGGAAAGAAATTTTCAGCATGAATTTAGTGTGAACGTGTGGATTGGTATCTACCGTAATCGACTATTTCTACCCTACCTTTTGCCTGCAAGGTTAAATGCTGCGACCTTCTTGGAATTTTTAAAGGCTGAACATGCAAATATGTGGGATGATGTCATGTTAGATTTAAGAAGATTGGCATGGTTCCAGCTTGATGGTTGTCCAGCTCATTATTCGAGAATAGTTAGAAACTGGCTGGACGAAAATTATCCAGTAAGATGGATCGGCCGTGGAGGACCAGTCGCCTGGCCTCCACGATCCCCCGACCTAAATCCATTAGATTTCTTTGTGTGGGGATTTCTAAAAGAAAAAGTGTACCAGACTCTCGTAACCACAAGAGATATGCTAATAGACAGAATCAGGAATGCATGTGATGAAATAAGGCCTTATCTGAATAATGCTATACCACGTTCGATCATTCGTAGATGTGAATTGTGTATTGAACAATTGGGTTTACATTTCGAGCAACTACTTTAGATTTTGTATGTTTGTTCTAACTATCCAATAGCATTTTAATTGTAAATAATTAATTTTATTTGTTAAAAATAATATTGGAAAATTAAACAAATTAATATTCTGTTTTTTTGTGTTTATTTGGAGTTAGGAATTATTGCTGTGTTTAAAAATACAATCTAAACGATCATCTTAATTACTTGAAATGCCCAAATCGAAAATGTAAAAAAATATTATTTTCCCATAAATAATTAAAAATGCATCGAACCTTAAAAATCGAAATATCTCAAAAACGGCTAACTATAACGAAAACTCGCAGGAGAGCTTTTTTATGCAGAATCAGTTTTTTTGTTCAAAAAGCAAAAAAATGCACTAAGAAAAAATATCGGTCATTTTAATACACTACAGGTACAGTAGAGAGCGCTCTCTAACGGCTACAGAAAAGCTATGCCCATGGTTCGTTTTGTCGGACAAAAAAACCCTTGTATACCAATTGTCACTATTATACATCAAATATTGTTCGAAATATTAAAAAAAAAACTATTTTAAAAAGTAAATTTAAACACCCTGTATTTCGGAAGCCACGCATTTTTCGACCCATGTTTATATAGACTTTATGCATTAATTTTAAAAGTTCTATCGAATCTTAAAGTTATGCAACAATAAACTGAAACACCCTGTATATTAGAAAAAACGAAATATCATTATTAAAAATAGATTTATACGAGTGGCTATTGAATACTGATATAAGCAAGATGTAATTTATAAAAAACTCTAACATATAAATATCGGTTCCGCATTGCTAATCTACGATACAAAATTTATGTGTTACTTTTATATTACATAGATTTTTTTTAGTCCAATTAAGTTATTGTAACTACTATGTTATACGATTATGTTGTGTGTTAAAATGTTATGCACATACAAAGATATTTTCCTTTTGTGGCATACTAATTTATTCACAATTTATAATAATTGATGAGAATAAATATTCTCATTATTATTATTAATTCAGTCAAACAGGCCCATATAATTAGTCTTTTCCCTGCCCTACCGATAGTACCGTCCATCTGGCAACGTCACCCCTTTCCCAATACCTTACCACACGAGGGAGAGGGAGATGCTCGTCGAAGATATTTCTCCAACGTTTTAAGGGCACATGTACCTACGAGGGTATCTATGATGTGTGAAATGCTTCTAATAAGTGCGTATAATTATCCTGGTTGAAAGCGTATAAATATAATACCGCCAAGAAATTGAGATATACACTCTTCCACCCCAACCTTCAACTTTCAATTTATACCGCGGAACTTGGAGAAGCTTTATTTATCGATTGTATTCAATAAAGATTCTCAAGGAAATGGGATTAAATAGATTTATTAAAAGGTCTATACGTTATATTTGTCTGAGTTTGACCCATGGACCTTCAGACTTCGTTTCCTGTATTTACATATATCTAACGGCGCTCCATTTACACATTTCCTACTTTAAGGTGTTGGATGAGTCTCTTATTATGTAATGCACCAATGGAAAAAAAGCAATTGCACCATACTCGACGCATGGACACAAATGTCTAGATATATTTATCAAGAGTTTCTGGATGTCCGAGTTCGTTTAGTAGAAAATTTATCTAGAATACGAGTACTATTATTCTTCCGAATTTCTTGTACTGTTCGACTAACTATATTTAGCTAATAATTCCATTATCAAATATTGCAAATTTTAAAAAGTAAGTGCATGAGAATAATACTAAATAAAGATAAATATACTCCAATTAGACACATGCTTAGCAAATTAAAATGCCTCAATGTTAAAATTTTTATTTTATAATCCAGCATATGGCTTGAATTTACTAATTTTAAGTTGTTTATAATTATTTTGTTGATGTAGACAAACGCGCTAAATAAATTTTTATAATATTACTACTACTTTGAAAATGACAGTGTCCTGCTGTACAAAATTCTGTTTGATGAATTCTTGGAAGACATAAATAAAATTACCGAGTCCATATTCTTCAACAAACATCGAGTAAATATTCAATTTACTTGACTACCATGCGAAAAAACCTGCTCCTCAAGCCAGCCCTGTTAACAGGGAGGTCTCGTGCCATCTACTGGGCAATGGGACGACTACTTCTAGCCTTGCCAGCGTCACCCCGGCGCAGCGTGGTCGGGTAATCGTACCACCGTCCAGTAGAGTGCGCGACATCTCCCTGTCAACAGTAACAGAGCTGGTTTGAGTAATATTTTGTTCGCACGGTAGAAGTAGACATTTACTTGCTCAATTATATAAGAAAAAGAATAACATAGAATGGAGGAGATGTATGGACAATAGGAAACATACAGTAACAGTGTTTTTGGACTTCAAAATGGCGTTTGAAACTATTGACAGGGATAAATTACTTACAAAATTGCATCACCTCGGGTTTAAAGGATCTGTAATCAAAATTCTACAAAGCGATTAAATTGACAGAAGTCAAAAAACAAAAAAATTGGATCTACATTATCAAGATAAAAAAATATCTCTATTGGTATACCACAACGTAGTAAACTAGGTCCACTTCTATTTATTTTATACATTGACATTTGTACAATTTTAGATTATTGTAAAATTCAGATATTTGCTGATGATACATTAATATACATATCAGATGAAAATATAGACACTGCTTTAAAAATTCTAAATTCCGACTTGGTAAAAATCATAAAATGGTTAAATGTAAATAAACACAAATTGAATACTTCTAAAACAAAATGTATGCTAATAGAGAAATACCCAAATGAAAATACTATCACAGAATAAATGCTGAAATAATTGAAAATGTTGAATCGATTAAATATTTAGGTATATATTGATAGTTTGAGGATCACTATCAATACATTATTTCAAAAATTGACAAAAAAAACAAATTACTTTTATACTGCTTCTCATCGTGTTGGTACATATTCCAAAAAAATATTTTATAATACAATATTCTACCACATTTACTACATTGTTCAACTATCTTGTTCACTGCCAATAAAGCTGTATTCTCAAAATTACAAGTCCTGCAAATAAAGCCATCAGAATAATATTGAATAAAAATAAGTACATCAAAATAAAATCTATGTTACAAGAATTGCAGTGGTTGAATATTAAAAATTCCATATCATATTTGGTTCTTATTTTTATATTTAAAATAAAAAATCATCTTTTGCTACAACATTTAGAACACTCTACATAGAATTGAATAATCATTACATCAATTATTATACAACAGGAAATACAGGTTTTCATTTACAAAATTGCAATAGTAATATAACTAGCAAATTAATATTTCAGAAAGTATTACTTGAATTTAATAAACTAAATAATGATATAAACTCTACTTGTAATTTAAAGATCTTTAAAAGAAAATTAAAGGAATACTTCATGGACAGTGAACATTCTTAGAGATGCAAATTTCGTTTTTTTCTAAATATCTGTATGTTATGTAATTGTTTAATTTTTTAGAAGAATGTCATTGTAGCAATCATGCTAACTAAATCGTAAACAAACAAACAAACAAATACATCTTTCAATCCACAGAAGGACAATTCCTGTACATGGATTAGTTGTATGTTGGAATGATTTCCAAATTAAAAAAAGAGTTAAAAGAAACTTGAAGAAATATTTCATAGGAAGTCCATAATATGTCGTTTTCCTATTGAGCGTATCCATTTTGATAATTCAGTTTCAAAATTATGTGTATCTCAATTTCTTTTCAAGTCTTTGGGTACGTGTTCATAGTTTTGGAGCCAAATAGAGTAAAGATCGCTTTATTATGGTCTTATGAGGCTTAGGGACAGTTTTTGTTCATAATTTATATCGAGTATCATGGCAATGTGTGATACTATCGTGCTCACTGACAACTTTGAGATAGTGGCTGATAGTATGTAAAAAATAAGGTCGCTTAATATCAAATAATCTTGTTGCCTTGTATAAATCATATGATCAATATAATTTTGGTTTTCGGAGCATAGATTCTAAAACAGTTTGAGAGACATTTAACAAGGAATCGATCAAATTCGTTAGATCCATCACTACGAAGACGCCTTCTCATTGGTCCAATTTCTGTCAAAGGCGCCAATTTTGATTCCCGCGGGTCAATAGCTGTATTAAAATTTTATAACAACAAAATCGAGGATTTTGATAAAAAAATCAACCTTGAAATTCATATTCCACTGACTCAAACGACGATTTTGACATAGTTGTCTCTAGATTTCTCTTAATCGCACAATCAAATCTTCGTTCTTTTCAGTTACTACAGTCGGGTTGTTTGTATTATTAAAAATGTACTTGCTCTCCGTATTATAGACCAATACTAGCACTCCAAAGGTCATTGTACTGGAGCAGTTGTACTAGATAATGTTACAAAATCTGCGCCTAATAAGGCAGTATAACCTACCGTGTAACAGACAGGTTTACCAAGTATGACATATCCAAAATCAAGAATATATGAGGGGGGCACAAACCGAGGAATGCCATGAATCTTCCTGGTGACCACATGCTCGTGCAAAATATCTATAGTATTTGATAACCTCTGGTTGAGCAGGTCTCGTTCTATTACTAGCTCGATATCGGCTTCTGACGGGTAAACATCCTGGAATTTGAAAGTTTTGAAATAGCCTGAGCCGTAACGTAACGGCTTACGCGTTGACTGGTCGGACAGGCTTAAAAAGCCCAGAAATCACTTCAAGATCTGGGATAAATCCTAACAAAAGCATATTAACTTCTTCTCTAATCATATTATTTTAAAACTCATGTCGATCAATAACTTCTACTTCGGTGAATTCTGGGTTCCGTAATGCGTAGGGACGTGGTTGCTGGTGATTGACCCCATTGCGACTTTTGATTGCCATTTTGAACTACCTTTATGCAGAATTTCAACAAATTTAGTCGAAAGCTATTATCCAAAAGAAAATTGCGGGGCTCTTTAGCACGCAAGGATACTGTGGGACCATGGAATCGAGTATGACCATCAGAGAGTATAGACATTTTTATTTTTCCAAAAAAATTGAAAGGATAGTAGGACAAATTAATGATTAAAAAAATGGAGTCAAGTAGATTGACACTACACTTCCTATGCCTTCGTTGGAGGTTTCAAAGGAAAGGTTTCAAAAGGCAAAATCGAATCGTGATTAGAGATTAGAGAAAATATGTGTGGCTTATTATGTCTGACTTGTACATAGTATCTCTGAAATCAGCAGCTTCTTAATAATAGGAGGTCTTTCGCTGACACCAAATATGAAACAGTTTACAACCATTTACCGCATACAACTTCCAACCTACAATTTTTATCCTTTCCAAACAGTATCTAAAAATTAGCAGGAATCTCTGGAACGATGTAACACTATCTTCCAGCGATTTTATTTCCTTTTGCATGTGATTCCGTCGCCTCTGAATCAGTTTTCAAAATTTAGCTTTACAGAAACGATGGAAGTACTAAACTTGCGCTAATATTCACCAGTTCACATACTTTCTGTTGATTGAAGATATCCGCATCAGATAAGTCCGTGTTTCTCATATAGGTCGGTTTGTCAGTCCGCCTCTGTTGTATATCAATGCGTCATAAGTACTGAGTCAATCTACTTGACAAAATATTCAGAGAACCATCATAGTCGGAGTAACACAAATTAAAGGTTGGGCGAAATCGGTGGTACATTCAAGGATCATGAAATTTAGAGAAAAATATGTGTAGATATAAAAATAGTGAAGTCATCATTTGGAGTTACCCACTGCACGTTCGGCATTGGCCGTGCAGTATCTCGTTATTTCGAATTATGAGCACTTTTTCCCGTTGTTACCGAGATCAGAAGCTTCTTAATCACGTCTTTGGCTAATACGCGTCTGGAGTGAGCAATGCTAGTGAGCATCTCAAACTGCTTTTGGGCCATTCAGCGATATCCTAGATCTCCTGAAAACTTATTAAACCTGACAACATCCGATTTTACTTACACTCTCCGTGACGATCACCCACTCTTTCGCCATTTGCTGAAAAATCGCCGTGTTTATTCCGTCAGCCTCATGGTGTGCATAGAGTGGAGAATGCCGAGGCAGATTGGTAGTTTTGACAGTCTGCGATCTCAAATAGTCATGAGTCAAGCCCGCAATGGCCAGGTATTGCGCTACAGGTGGTATATCGAAGATGGCCGGTCTCAGAAGGCTCATCATGATTTGAGCCGGGGCGCTGTAACCGTGCAGGAAGACTTCGAACGGTTCGAGGTAGCCGATCTGAAAGTGAAAAATGTTAGCAACTTCTTATTTGCTTTTAGTGGGATTTCCAAAAATCAGCATATTTTCACGGTAACTGTTCGAAATAGTACTTTTTTGAAGTCTAAAGTATAAAGATTGACATGGGTGTAAGCCCGCCCTTATGATTGCTCAGAACTGTAACTAATATTTCTAAATCACGAATGATGATTGTTAACAAAAGCACTCGCTAGCTAAAAGCCGATACATGTGGACACTGTGATCATTGGTTCTTTGGACCTGACGATAGAAGTGACAACGCACTAAAGATAGATAACCTGATTTCAAGTTTCTTAGATATCCGTCTTACTGATCATTCGAATCGATTGATGTTTGATCCCATTTATAATTATTACATTCACGATCCAACTGTCTTGGGCTAGAAAAAGCATTATTGTGAATTGAAAATAATAAGTGTAGGCAATAGAACCAAGGAGGCATGGAAAGTCATAAATGAATTAAGAGGCAAACCTCCTACTTCTACTAACATACCACCTATAAATTCTCACGTAGTAAATGGTTATTACTGCACTGATGACGCGTTAAAGAATCTAAATCATATAAATGTACATCAGAAATCCTCACTTTATCCTACGGAGATTTATGAACTGCAATTAGTGCAGGGTGGAACATATATAACTGACTGATTTAAATTGCGCGCTGTTTTTGATACACGCATTTCAGTAGGTGGCGCCGAAGTGGTTGTTTAAAGCACATGTGTCCAATTCATCATGAAGTGCTACACGATCTCACAATGCGTCCGTATTGTAAAAACGTTTTACTTGAATAATGAGTCGATTGTTGCAACGATTCGGAAGTTACGACAAGATTTAATGTGCCCAGTGTCAACACCATTAGTCAGTTGGTGCGGAGATTTGATAAACAGATGAAGTTAAAGACTTGCCAAGGTCGGGCCGTGTTCGAACTGTTCGTACTCCGGAAAATATCGAGAGAATTCGTGAAAGTGTAGTGGAGCGCCCTGAGACGTCTACCAGGCATCGTTCTCAAGAACTGGGTATTCGTCGCACTTCATTATGCACTATTTTAAATAAAGACTTGCATTTGTGGCCATACAAAATTCAGTTAACCCAACAACTACAGCCTAGTGACCATGAAAGTCGCAGACAATACAGTCATGCAATAATGCAGTTTAATATACAAACTCACGATTTTTACCGACAACTGATAAAATGATAAGAAGAATTGTTAAATAATTGTTAAATAAATATTCCTCCCAAAACCTACCAAAAAGTGATGGAAAATGTAATCAAGATTATTATTATTATTATTATTATCATTATTTTTCCTACATAAGTTTCAATAAAAGATTAAGATGAAAAAAAAAGAACGTATTTTATTTCACTTCAGAAATATTCGGGATACAAACCAGTCAGTTACATATCAGCCACCCTAATAGGATCTGTCGAAAATAAAATCATCAGGTATTGATCAAATTTCTTTAAATGTTATAGTTAATTTTCCAGTGTATACTCTGGATACGCCCACAAAAATTCCTCTTAATTAAAGTGTTTAACCAGGTTTTTAAATACATCCATAGTAATTCCCATTCATAAAGGAGGCCCAATTGATATACCAGAAAATTAAAGACTCATAAGTTTAATCGCATTTACAGCAAAAATAATATAAAAAATAGTTCATATTAGATTAAAAGACTTTCTAAAAATCAAAAAAATTATAAGCCACCAGTAACTTGGCTTTCAAAAACAAAAAATTCCATGGCTGCTATTTTCACATTACTCCAAGAGTTATACTCAAATTTAAACGATAAACAAATTTCAATTGCTTTTTGTAACTTTTTCGAAGCTTTTGATTGTGTAAATCATGATTTGTTATTGGATTATTAAACAAATATGATTGTACGAGTACTAGAACTTCACTCAATTGATTTAAAATTTATTCAAATAATCGATTCCAAATTGTAAGAGTATCAAGATATACATACTTCAAATGAATTAAATATAAAAACTGGGTTATCTCAAGAATCAGTACTAGGTCCGATCCTATTTTAAGTTTATATTAACAATAAATTTAAACCATAAATGGTATATTCATGATGTGATATGATGATGATGATGTGATAACAATTACTCAACTTTCAATGTTAGTAAGACCAAATTCATTTAAATACTCCCTTGATTCTATAAATTTAAGTTATGATTTGATACACTAAATAGACTCCATCAAATTTTTAATACTGACCATTGAACATAAATTGAATTTTACTAATCATGTAGATCAATTTTTTACTCAACTATCAAAGTTTCTTTATTATAAGAACACTCAGGGAAAAGCAGTTACTTTGCCTTATTTGAAATTAGAATGACATAAATATAGCATTCCCTTTTATTGTTTCTATTTCCAAAATTGTTTAATAAAGTGATTATTCTACAAAAACGAACTATTAGATATATAACTAAAGACAATCCTAGAGCTACGCAGGATGTTATTTTTAAATCTCAAAATACTATCTGCCGTATCCTTGTTAATTTTTGAAACATCAACTCTTATTTTTAAAAATAAATCTAAATTTGAGACATCAAATATACGTTAACGATTTATAATGGTCGGAAAATGTACGTGTGCCTTCCGGATGATATCAAAAGAATCAACAATTTTAAGATATTTCGCCGTAAACTTATAAACTTCCTTATTTATAAACCATATTATACCATGTGTGAATGAATGAATGAATCATGAAATTAGAGGCATACCGGCCACCATAAGGAGCCAGCGCATAGGCCACTTAGACGGGCCCTTGTGCACCTCTACATTCCTTAGACCTCAAGCCTTGCCATTCTAGCGAAGTTGAGTATGGCCTTGAGTCCAAGCTCCTTCACGTCCTGGGGGTCCAACATAATGGGCCCCAGTATAGTCTGCCTGTAGTAGCTAAGAGACTAACAGCGACACAGAACGTGCGCCGAGGTCTCTTGTTCTACCCCGCAGCTCACACAAGGGATCCTCAGCCCGCCCCATCACGTGGAGGTGGCGCCTTAACGTGTTGTAGCTAGACGACAATCCCACCAACAACCTTAGGTTGGCTCTATCCAAAGATAAGCAGAAACGTCCATCCTTAGCACTTGGCCCTACAATGAGTTCCCGCGCCTGACGGAGATGTCTGGAGATGCTTCTCCATTTCTGAGAGTGTTGTCTTGTCACTTCTCCATTTTCCTCCTAACTTTTTGAGCGGGCATCCCTAGAGCTGGCTCAGGGCCAACGAGCTTGCTGGCTGATCCTGTTTTCGCCAGAGCGTCCGCCGTCTCATTGCCCTTTATCTCAGCGTGCCCCGGTACCCACATTAACGATACCGGATGACTCGCTGCTAGACAATCCAGGCACTTAGTTTCTTCATTGCAGCCTGGCTATCGGAGAAGATTGTTATTCTTCCCTTTCCCCCCTCCAAAATATGAGGGATACACAAGCCAGAATCGCAAAGATTTCCGCCTGGAAAATGGTGAGGTATCCACCAAGAGGT
The DNA here is from genome assembly GCA_963669975.1 of Acanthoscelides obtectus. Lineage (NCBI taxonomy): Eukaryota > Metazoa > Arthropoda > Insecta > Coleoptera > Chrysomelidae > Acanthoscelides > Acanthoscelides obtectus. The sequence goes on along the minus strand of CAVLJG010000121.1, from coordinate 4,994,577 downwards.
AAAGTTACCCTAGTTCTAGATCCAGAGACTCCGGTGCCGGAGCCCTCTTCGGTGACCGAGGCATCCGTATACCAGACCTGACTACTCAATCCGGAGAGCCTCCATATACCATGTGTGAGCTCAACAATTCATTTACCTGATATCAACGTAAGTAATTCTCTTTAGTTCGAAGTTGGCTTTGTCCGTCCTTAAGAATAATTGTATTCTTCAGACAATAAAGCACATATATCTATCTATAAAATACGTCATCGAAAAAAGGCTATAAAACTCATTTGGTACCACTTAATCTATTTTTTAAGCATTGGTAACTTTAAATACGATTTTGTTTTTAAGTCGTACCAAACATTCCAACATTTATGTTCCTACTTAGCTGAATGGCAGAAATAATTCAGCATTATTCGTGGTTACTATCCAACAAATACAACGTTTAAAGGACATTAGGCACAATCCGTCTGGTAGTGGAATTTTACGTGCACAGACAAAATTTGTGTTAAACTATTTAGTTGAATCCCATCTCTCGTTTTATCTAGATATTTTCTCAAAGAACAATGGGAGTAAAATGCAGGGTGTTGTGGAACATAATGTATTGTTATTGGACAAATAATGCTTGCCAAATAATTATTAGCATATCACTATATGCTGCATCGAGAAGCTTATCAAAAGTATTTAATATTATACAAGGTATTTCATTGTTCATGGGTACAAAGTTTCATTATTTTCAAAAATAATAATCTAAAAAAACAATACTCATATACTACTATGCTATTATTTTTACTATATTTTGATATATCACACCATAGGGCTGTCACGATTATTTGTATTTTCTAAAAAAATCTCGACATTGAAAATATTCATTATCAGAAGACAGAAGTTTGGAACAATTTTTGAGAACCTGGATAGATGGATGAAATAAGATGGAATTTTAAAACAAAATGTCTCTAGTTTACTCTGCATGAACGCAGTCATGGGATACAGAAGTAACAGGATGTTCCATCGCAGAGTTGTGTACCAAGTTCAAACAGCCTAAACATTATTGGCAGAAAGTTCTTCCTTATAATAAACTATCATTTTCCTTTTTTCGAAAGGCTTATGTGCAGTAATTATGCTGCTTTCTCGAGAAAGGTTTCTAATGCACCTGTAACTATCGTCTCCCATGTCCCAAAATAATGCCCTCCACACACGATAAACTAAAGACATATAGTAAGTCTACAAATTCCACCACACTTCATTCTGCACGCCGTAGAAAAACACAGAATATAAAGCATACCATCCAAAAATATATTTCGTTGGTATCCAGCTCAACAATGTAACACCCTATACATTTTTGAATATTGCTGCAAATGTTTGGGTGCCGCTGGTTAGCAGAAACCCTGTAACTTTTGTCATGATAAACTACAGGCATAAGTCTACAAATCCTACAACGTTTCACGCACGCCGTGGATAAAATTAATATGCATTCTGCCCAGTGCACTTTTTGCATTGATCCCGTTCTCACCTCCATTTTAAAGGATTCCTTAAATTCTCCTGTGAATCCAGGGAAGTACCTGATATGCAACACAACCTCTTCATCGGTACCCAATTCACCACCTCTCGGTGACACGCACAACCAACCAGCATTCGGTACTGTGTCCGGCGTGTAGTCATCGTCGCATTTTATGTGGTACTTGAAGCTACCGTAACCGGGATTGGCTAAGGTGATAGTTTCTTCGCATATTTCACAGCATAGCTAAAACAAGGTATCGCTAATTCTCCATCTTTTTTCCGGCTGGTAAATGAAACCTCATAATACGTATGTCCGTGTCGTTTACCAGTATTTACTCTATTTCGGTGGCCTTTTTCAAGGAAAGAGGGACAGTGACAGTGTTTCATACAGAGCGTTCTCAAAATTGGGATTTTCCTTTACAGAGCGCATAGTTGAAGCAATATTAAGCATGTTTTCTTAGTAAGGCATACACCAAAGCCCTAAGATAACCGATATACAGTGGAATCCACTTATAATGAACTTGCTTATAACGGAAACCCGTATATAATTAACACAATTTAAGGTCCTATAAATAATTGCATGTAAAATCCTCGGATATTATAGACTCGCTTAAAATAGACCCTCGCTTATAGCGGACTATGTTAATCCATTATATGCGAGCTATTTTGGTAGTTCTCCGAAGCAGATTTAGCTGATGCAATCGTTTACAGCGGTTTGGCTTCGCAGTTTGCATTCGAACTGGGCCACCAGTGTTATACTGTATTTATTAGAGTTATGAACATGTCGAAAAGTGAGAAACGTGCATTCACTTTAAACAAAGAGTTCACAACTACTAGTGAGCTTGAGCAGGGTTCATCCCAAGCAAATATATGTGCTCGTATGGCTATAAAAAAATCCACTGTGTCAAATATTTGGAAAAACCGTGACAAAAATGACTGTAAATCAAATAGTCAAAAGAAAAAAATGCGGCTGTTGCTGCATCCCCAAGTCGTTGATACGCTGTTTAAGGCCCGTATCGTTAGTCGTCTCTACAATGGTAGGGCGCGTTTATGGCCTCCTTGATTGTCATAGTTTTCTACTTCTCCGTGTCAGAGCTCTATTTTGAGGTTATGTCACAAACATCTATTTGCATCAAATTGTGCTTGCTTTTGAGTTATATCATGTTTTATCAGCCTGAAATTTCCTACAATTTAAAATGAAAACATATCTTAACATTAGGAGAGCGCTGACGCTGACACGGGACGAGTGTAATCTAGAAATGTCTGAAGGAGAGAAAAGAGTATGACAATCAAGGAAGCCATAAACGCACCCTACAATTGTAGGGACCACTGACGATACGGGCCTAAATGATTTCAACAAAAGCGTGCTAATAATTTTCCAATAAGGGGACCTATGCTACAAATAAAGACTGAAGAATTTAGGAAATTGATTTGAGATTACTTCAAATGTAGTTCCAGTTGCCTAGACAGGTTTAAGAAAAGACATCGTTTTTGGAAAAATGTGTGGTAAATCAGCTTCAGTTGACAAGAACGTTACCAATGACGGATTTCTCAAGTTTGGCCCGTAATTTCCAGTGATTATTCAGATGATAGCATAATCAATGCAGATGAAACCGGGATATTTTACAGAATGCTACCAGATAAAATTCATAAATTAAAAGGTGGAACTTGCAACGGAGGAAAAAAGAGCGAATAACTGTTATGATTTGTGCTTATGCTTCTGGTACTGAAAAACGGAAACTATTGATAATAGGTAAGTGAATGAATAGAAATTCATGTTCTAATTTTTTTGATACCTATTAAATGGCAGTGCTGCAAATAATTTAAGACCTTTTTTTTATTTCGCGTCGATTATATTTGAAATAATAAAGCAATTTTTGAAGAATATTTAAAAAAGTGGGACGCTGGACTTGTTAAGAAAAATCGTAAAATTTTGCTCTTGGTCGATAACTGCCCCGCTCATTCAAATATCTCACTTAATAACATCAACCTTCAATTTTTTCCACCCAATGTGACATCGTTTCTGCAACGAATGGTCCAGGGTGTCATTTGGAGTCTTAAACAAATGTATCGGAAACATGTGTTGATGAAAATTATGGAGCTTCAAGAAGTTGTCAACATTACCAAAGCTGCTAGATGCTATAAATTTGCTTACTATTGCATGGGAATTTGTTAATCCAGAAACGATTCGTTATTGTTTTCGCCACGCTGGTTTAGTGAAAACAACTGAAATAGTTAACGATTTTAATCCAGAAGATGAAATTCCATATTATGATTCACTGAAAATTAATAGTTTAGTGAATATAGACAAATTTAATGAGTATGTAAATGTTGACAATAATTTAATAGCAACACAGGAATTGTCAGACTCCATTTTGGTTAATGAAGGATCCGTTGATAACGAACAGGAAGACGAACTAGAAAACAACGATGAAGAAGAGCTTCCAGTGACAACTAAGGAGGCATTTGACTGCGTGAAAAAGTTGCATCGTTATTTTTAGCAAAAAGAAGACACACAGCCACACTTACCAAATTAAATAAAATTCAACTTGCTGTTCTAAATAACTATACAAAAAAATAATCTGTTCAAATGAAAATTACTAGCTTTTTTGACAAATAATTTACGGTTTTTACACATACCTACACAGTACGTATGCCTGTAATATGTGTATCAGATTCTGAAAAAATGCAAATTACAAAATTACCTATAACTTTTTTGTATGTATCTTTATTTATGTAACACATGTTAAACAAACACATTTTAAGCTTTCAATCTGTTACTTTTGCTGCTTTTTTCATTGAAAAAAAGTTTCTTTTAAGATGGTCGTTCGCCTATAATACACTATTTGACACCGTGTCCATTATAAGCGGGTTGCACTGTATTAAGTTCCGAAACACTCTAGATAAGCCATTCCCTTCCTACCTCTCTCGCGTCCTACGTCAAATGGTATGATATGTTGTGGTACTATGGTTATGTGAGTCAGCATCCAAATCAGGCTCCGCGTGGTGTGTAGGTTAAACTACTTTATAAACGGCATTTGAACTAATGTGGCAAAGGACCTGGCAACACCTATGGTAAAAGTGGTTTCGGTTAAATTTTCTGGATTTTTTATATGTTATGCGCCTTAGCCTAGTTAGCAAATATTTCTATTCGGTCAGGCCCCCAGACTCAACGGGTTATGTGTGTTTCGGCGGCCTGAACAAATGCTTCAATGGGCGCAGTCCCCAAAACACAACGGGTCCCCAGATATAGGCTGTCGAAGTCTGTATAATGGGGTGTCAGTTGTACTCAGCTATCTGCCCTGACTTGGACAGCCTATATCTTGGCACCCGTTGAGTTTTGGGGGCTATGCTCATGCCAAAAAACATAACCTTTAAGAAATTCGGCAAAATTAACCGAAACCACTCTTCAACTCAAAGAATCTAATAGAACCGATACCTCATAATACTTAGACGACCTATGTTTCGTAAACCGTTGCGTTTCAAGGTTTGCGCCCTTTGAGACATTTGCTTAGGATGCCAAACACGTGAGATTGCAGCGATTCAGTCATATTAATCGACACAACTCTTCTAGATATGACAGATAGCGACCGACACCCCATTACACTGACTTGGACGGCCTATATCTTGGGACCGTTGTGATTTATGGCATGTGCCCTTGGGGTCATTTGATAAGGAACCCAAGTCGCATAGCATAAAAAATCCAGTGAAATTAACCGGAACCGCTTTTCCCATAGGCCTGCTACCGGGTCCTTTGTGCTTTCTGCTCTTACAAACCCAACGTCCGTGATTGTTTTTTTTTACAATAAAACGAGAAAACGATAACTTCTTTCGTTAATTAAGAGTTTTTTACAAAAAATTAAACGAGACAACGTTCATCCACGAGTGACATGGATGTCGTTTCTTTGCTTACAATTTGTAAGACGTCACATCATGACCGATAGTGTTTCTTCATTTTATATTATAAATGAATATATTTTTTCTAAATTGGACTTATACGCTGTGTTCAAACGAATATAGAAAGTAGTTTTATGGGTAAACTGGAAAATATATCAAAAATATGATAACGTGGCAACCTTGATATGTTACTAGGGCATATTTCAAAGTTATGCTAATATATACAGGGTATTCCATATCTTCGTTCCTTAGTAAACATATATTTTTTTAAAGAATACACCATTATATTTTATTGTGTACTTCAGTTGACTAGAAACAAGAAATTTGATATCATATAACCTATGGCTTCGATTGTCGATTGTTTAGATATTTGGTCAAAAGTGTGAAAAAATGTCCAGCTTTAATGGCTCGCAGCTCGCAGATGTTTAGGTAAATCTTAGTTTACAAAAATTTTATTATCATCGATTTCAAAATATACCTTCTCAAAAATTTCAAATGGAATTCCCCGTATATATCTAAATCGTTAAATAGTTTATTTGATGTTTTTTGATATCAAGTTTATACAACCTTTTTTCAAACGTTTTTGAGTTGTTGCTAATGATTTAAAAAAACAAATACTCAATATACAGACAATAATCTTGTCGTGAAGTCAAATATTCTGTCAAAACAATGGCTTTTATCAACACAACAAAAATAATCTCATAATAAGGCAATGAATCGTCAATAAATTGTCTAAAATATTACCTTGGTGCAAAGCACACTAAAGCAGCCACCTGTTGAAATTAAATTGCACGTCTAAAAGGGTTTGTGTAGGTATCCGCTTAAACTACTCGCTTGTACGACGTTTCATATCCTCGGGTGTTACAGGTTTCTCCTGGTAAACCTCCTCTTTTTCATGGCCCCAGAGAAGGAAGTCGAGTGGCGTAGAAAAATACAGGGTGCTCCATGTGAAATTTATGAGAAAATGTACATTTTGCATTTTGAAATACACATTATAAGTAGATAAATATTTTAGAATTTCTTTCAGATCAGCTAAAAATCGATAATAATAAAATTTTTGTGAATTAATATTCATCTATATATCTTCCAAAAAGACTGAGTTGTGAGCCGTCAAACGTGGGCATTTTTCAGACATTTCACTAAATTGCTAAATAGTTGACGATCCAAACCACATGTTATATGATATCAAACTTATATGCAATAAAATATAGAGTATTCTATTTAAAAAAAAAGTCACAAAGCTATGGAACACCGTGTATATATTAAAATTTTAAAATATGCACTATTTAACTTATCAAGTTTGCTACGAAAACAGATGTTTGATATAATATCCAGTTTGCTCATAAAACTTGCTCTTTTAAAAATTGAATTCGATACATTTCGTTTTCCTAATAGTCCACAGTTAAATAGCTGAAACTGTCGCAAAAGTGATAACATAGCCACAAAATTATGTCCGCTGGCGTAATGATGTAATAAAGCTTGCGAATATTGTCGTAAGAGTTTGGTTTTCCGGAAACAAGCTGTTTTTTATAAAAGAGCGAAAAATCCAAAAACCCTCTTTTTCGCTGAAACGTCTGAGGATAACTGGGATTTTATTACACGTATCTTTTTCTAATTTTTGGGCCATGAAAAAAGGTCTGGAAATTTTTGCTGAATTGCTTAGTTTTCGCGCTACAGCTTGCTGATAGCTTGTTGGCGGGGGGCTTGCGGGGATAAGGGCAGGCGTAGACATATTACCAGCCGCCGCACCGTTGACGCGGACGATCCTCTTTTACTATTTCGACGTCCTCAGTGTCTCACTCTCAGTGATAGGCCAGTCGATTTCGAATAATAGGCTCGTTTGTACTTAATGAATTTTTGAAGTTTATGCGTTTAAGTACTACAAGATGCAGTAATGTCTTTAGCCGCTTATCGATTGACTGGACAAGTGAGTATTTTCATTTAGAATTGGAACAACAACAAAAAACCTAGAGCTGCAAAAGAGATGTGAACGTGTATATAAATGAGTGGCAATGATAATAATCATTACAGAATGTAGAAGCCCAATGAGTCATCAAAAGACTCGTTTTCGAGGCTCCACGTTATTTTCATAATCATCCTCGCAAATCAGTTTGATCACCGATAGCTCTTGATCTACGTCCATGATAAGAGATTTAGCGGTTCTTGAGCCGCGTCTATACGTTGGGCTAACATACGTCAACGCAAATATGTGAAGAATAGATAATGGCCGATCGTGATAAGCAGTTGACGATGTCTCTAAACACTCGCTGTAGAAACGTCGGTGAACGCCAAACTGACAAGCGAGTTCAGGGTTCGAAATTTAGCTGGACTATTACTGAATAACCCCCACCATGTTAGTAAGAGATCGTTCGCGATTTTTTGCCAAAGTGGCGATTCAGCGAGTTCAAATGGCGACTTAAATGGATAGCTTGACGATTCGCTACTTTAGTGGCGCCCAGTATCTAGCAAATTGGCGATATCTGGCAATTTTTAGCATTCCTGACGCCACTTAGTTTGTAATCCATTTTGGTCGATATAATAATAATAATAATAAATCGTCTTTATTTAGGGGGCGAAATTCAGCATAATGCTACTCTGCCACTTAACCCCCCCACCAAAAAAAAAAGAAAAACTAAAAAACAATACAAAAAACATAAATACATTTGATAGGTTACAAGTTAAAAAATGTAGGTGTATAAAAAATATGATGTATATAACATATATAAGTGAAGGCTATTCAATATTTCTTGAGTTAAAATTATAAAATTGTAACAGTTATACAAACAAAGGAATGCTATATTTTAAATATTTTTGTGTGAGGTGACAGATAAATTTTATCTACTAGTTTATATACTATACAGGGTGACTTCGAAGTTGAGTCATTTATTTAAACAGTGAGTAGATCTGAACAAAAGAAATGTTTTTTCCCTTTAACATTTTTGTGGTAAAATTAAAGTAACAAAGTTATAGCCCTTTAGAAGTTTGAGTACCGCCCTGTCTCAATAATAATAATATGTGCTCGTGTTTGGCAACAACGGATATAATCCACCTTATCGGTTCATCAGATCGGAAACAAAAAAGCAAAAGAATTTGAAACGCTTATCACGATGTTTTTACTGCAATTTTATTCAGTTGTATTCAGTCAATGTGTCAGTCGGTAACGCGTGAGTGAATAGTGGTGTTTGTTGCGTGGCTCAAACGAAATAAAAAATGGCACATGTTTACGAAAATGGACATGATTCTTATTTACGTGGGGGAGTCTGTACAAAATGCTGCCGCGGCATCACGGATTTATGCGGATCGGTTTGCCAATCAAATGCAACCAACCCCTCGTGCCTTTGTTAATGTAGTACAAAGGGCTCGTGAATCAGGTGACTTAAGACCTCACAGGGGAGGGCAAGCCGGTGCCCCAAGACCGCACGATCAAATACAGGTCCGCACTGAAATACTTGTCGGGAGGATACTTTATAAAACAAGGTAACATTTTTTATTTTTATTTTTACACACATATTTTGGTTTATCTTCCTTCTACAATCATTATCTGAAAATTAATGACTCAACTTCAAAGTCACCCTGTATATACCCTATATATATATATATATATATATATATATATATATATATATATATATATATATATATAAGTTATAGGGCTAGAAGCTAGAAAATAGAAAATGCAAGTCAGCACATCATCGCAGCGCCTAGCAACCGTTGAAATGCAACATGATATGTTTCCTGTTTTACTCATGCTAACGAACATTGTACTTGTATAATTAAAATTTAGTCTTAATCTAACTTTCGTACCATCCACTACTGTATTTTCGGAAATAAATATTTTTAAAAAGGCACTTACGTTATCCCGAAATATTAGTTATATACATATATACATAGGTATTCAAAATAAATTTCTTCATGTCGTTTACATTCATCTGATAACAATTTTGTGGATCGAGGTATAGCATTGTAAAAAATAATTGTATAGATTAATGAAACATGAAATGAGGACCAGCACAATAGATCCGTCCCCTGTGAATGAACTTATAGTTTCGTTCAGATTACACGTGTCCCCTCCTCCCACCAATTCATTCCAATTTCTAACCTGTCGTCTTATGATTGACTAAGTTATTTCAAAGATTTCCGATTTCTGGAGATTTGCTCATCAAACTTTGCGAACAACGTGACTGAAAACCTGTCAACCCTGGTGGACGGTGCGGCGGCAGTTTGGTGGTATGCAGGAATGCAGGTACGCCCGCCCCTGCCCCGCAAACCCCTCTCCATCAAACTATCAGCAAGCTGTAGCGCGCAAACAACACATTTTAGCAAAAAAATTGATGGTCAAAAATTAGAAAAATTTAGGTTTAAAAAAATCCCAGATATCCTCAGCCGTTTCAGCGAAAAAGAGGTTTTATGGGTTTCTCGCTGTTTTCATACAATATTCGCAAGCCTTTATTACACCATTACCTCAGCGGAAATAAATTTGTGGCTATGTTATCACTTTTGCGGCAGTTTCGGCTATTTAAATGGATTATAAGCCAAATGCAGTAAGAAAGACTCAGTTATTCTATGAAATTAGGTATGATTCAAGTAGCCTGCTGTATAAAATGAAGGTTGAGCGATATTTCTCTTTTTTGTCTCTTGCTCCTAGCTACGCCACCACTGCACCGATCTCCAAATACTAAGTACTTTCGCCATCTGCTTATTAATAAACTTGTGTGAGAATTTCATCAAAATCTGTGCGGTACTTTCCAAGTTTTGACGGGCCAATGATTATTTAGCAGACAGAAAGACAGACCGACGTGACGTGTGGAGTAAAAATAGATACCTTTCTTCCAAACTCGATATTCCTCTTATCCATTGTATACATGATCTTGGACGAAGTCGCCTTGACAATAACCTGCTCTTCCTCGCCATGTTCAATATTACATACGGCCGTAGCTTCAAATTTGACATCCGAGGGCAAACACAGCCCTACCATTATGGTCATATATTCGTAGGGAGCAAGGAGACCTTTAACTGGCTCTATGGTCAGGATGTTTCTCAAGGACCATGGGTCGGATATTGATGGCTCTTCAGGAAGGACTTCGGCAAAGCTGAAATCGGCGTCCTCTGACCTAGATAGTAGGTTGGAAAATATTTTTTGATTAGTTCTGTCTGATAGCACTTGCCAGCTGGTGTTTGTTTTAGTTAGTATTATTATGATTATTATTATGATTATTAGTATTATTATTATTATTAATGATTATTATTATTATGATTATTATATTATTATTTAGTATTATTATTATATTAGATTATTATTATTATTATTAGTAGTATTATTATTATTATATTATTAGTATGATTATTATTAATTATTATTATTATTAGTATTATGATTATTATTATTAGTATTATATTATGATTAGTATTATTATTATTATGATATTATTATTAGTATTATTTTATTATTATTATGATATTTTATTATATTATTATTATTATGTTATTATTAGTATGATAGTATATTATTATATTATTTTATTATTATTATTATTAATTATTATTTATTATTAGTATTATTATTAGATTAGTATTATTAGTATTAGTTATTATTATTGTATTATTATTATTATTATTTATTATTATTATTATTATTAGTATTATTATTATTCTTGATTATGATTTCTTATTAGTATTATTATTAGTGTTATTATGAGTATGATTAGGATTATTATTATTATTATTATTATTATTATTATTAGTATTATTATTATTATTATTATTAATTTATTATTATTATTATTATGATTATTATTAGTATGATTAGTTTATACTAGTTTACTCCTCGTCGAAGGTATTAATATTTCCCTCAGCGGTTTAGCCAAAGTAGGAAATAGATCTGCAGCGGTCTTTTCACCGTATCCGGTTCTCATCTCCTAAAACCCTACGTACTGTCCTACATGTTCCCAGCAGTGCAGCTTTTTGCAGTTGCAAGTATATTTTTGGATGGAGCTGTAGCTTTTCCAGACTCTTGTGTAGTTTCCTTGGTATCTCTCCAGTAGCTCCTATTATAACTGGTATTATAGACACATTGCCCATTTCCCACATGCGTTTGATTTCGTCGGAGAGTGGCAAATACTTATTGATTTTTTCCGCATGGGTGGTTTGGATATTAGTAGGAAGAGGCACAGCTATGTCTATTATAAACGTCGTTCTTTCTTCTTTTAGTGTGAGCACTATGTCAGGAATATTGTTGGGGATGGGCCTGTCAGTTATGATTTTACGGTTCCAGTACAGCCTAGAGGTCTCCGTTTCTATCACAGGTGGCGGCGTGTATTTATAGTAGGGCTGTGTACCAGTTTCTCCTAGATGCTTTTTAGCCAAAGCTTGATAAAGTATTTTGGCCACATCATTGTGCCTTTCAAGATATTGTTTAGGAGCTAAGGGAGAGCACCCTGCTACAATATGATCTATGTGCTCATCTTTTTCCCCACATATGCGGCATCTGATATCGTCAACGTTCTCATGCATTATACGCTTTCGGTACAACTTTGTTGGGACTACCTGATCCTGGATGGAGGCTATGAAGCCCTCCGTCTCCAGGAACAGATTACCTGACTGCAACCATCCTTGGGAAGCCTTCGTGTCATGGCGTTGTCTTCTATGCGGCTCCTATACCGACCATGTAGTGGTTTAGCTTTCCATTGGCGAACCAGATCCTGCATTGGGGTTATCTTTGCCTCAGGGTCGAAAGATTTTTCTGAAAGGTTTAGTGGTGTCAACTTTTATCCGTCTGTGTTATTGCTTGATGCATTCTGCTGGATGTGGCTTTTTGGAGGAAGTACTGGCGTAGATGTCCACTTGGCGGTGATGTAGTGTAGGTATGCAAGGTATTCCTCTGCCACCCTCACTTCGTGGTAGATGGAAACCGCTCTATGGAACTATGTGGGTGGGTCCCCGGTGTTTACGGAATTCTTTTCTGGTTTCCACCATTAATATATATTATATTTATATTATTATATATATATATATATTTTCACTCAAACTATGGATCATGGACAAAGTGACTATGTAATTATTGTTTTCAGCACAAAAAACATAAGCAACCACAAAACATTGAACAGTTTTCTTAGAAATGTATTACCACTGGGTAAATTTACAAATCTAGTAATTCTTCTAAAGTCCGAGCCTGTAGATGAAGCCTTAGCAATTCTATTGGAAAACAAAATAACTAGTTATATTAAAAATAACCCTAACTGTTCAGTGAAGTTATTAGTAGCAAAGAATGGTTTTCGCAAATCACTGGCAAACATCATAAGAAGTCATGTGCAGACGAGCTGCTCTACCCTCAAAAGAAACGTTTTGTTATCGCCTCCAATAATTCCAATTTATAAAATGGAACGTCGAGTGCATTGCAACAGTGAGAGTACTGGTGCTTTTTTACTGGCCAGTGGGAATCCGATACTAATCACCTAGTACGACATGATTCGGGTAAACAGAATGTATCGAAAAATTCCTTATCACACGCTCGCGTCTGTGAAGTGCGCACGAATGATTGTCGGTATAAACTTTTACATTTAAACGTACAGTGTTTGAGAAACAAGGTTGATGAACTTGAGTTGGTGGCAAAACAGCACAGTTATGACTTTCTTTGTTTGAATGAGCATTGGTTGACTTGCGATGAGATTAATACTCTGAATATTTGTGAATATATGAATGTGTCTAGTTTTTGCAGGTCAAGCAAAATCCACGGTGGTGTTTGTATTTATGTCAATAATAAGTTTAGTGCTAAGCCTTTGTGTGACAAAGTTTTAAACATTTCTGAGGAGTTACACTTTGAGGTTGCTGGTGTCACCTGTTTGGATGGCACACAAATTCTAACCATATATAGATCACCAAATGGAGACTTCAATATATTCTATAATAAGCTTCAAATACTACTTAGTACTTTAGACTATAAGCAAAATATAATCATATCTGGTGATTTTAATTTTAAATTTAACACTCACGACAAGCATGCCAATGTGATGTGTGATATTTGTGTTTCTTTTGGACTGTATCAGACTGTGAATGTGAATACTAGGCAGAATGCTTGTCTAGATAATATTTTCACCAATATAAACATGTCAAGCATAGTTGTAGAGGCCTTTGATACATGTTTTTCTGACCATTTAGGTATTGCATTTCATTTTAATTTGAAAACTCTAAAACCTGTTAGGAAGAGAATAAACTACAGGCCTGTCACTGATGAAGGTCTTTTCAAGTTATACAGTAAAATTGAAACAGTCGACTGGATCTTTTTGTCTGATATTAGTTTACCACTGACCACTAAACTCGAACGATTCATGAACATCTTAACAAATAATATCGCTGAGTGCTTACCAATCAATCTAGGTTAGTATCAGAGGGTTGTCGCAACAAAATCAACTGGTTTGATCACGAATTGGCTCATATGAGAGAGACTTTGGAACTAATAACACAAATTAATAAAGATAATCCCCAAGTAGTATCAAAGAAGGAGATTAATGTCTTCAAATCAAAGTACCGATCAGAAATCAGAATTAGGAAAAAAAATGCTCATGATAAATATATACGTAGAGCGTCAGATAAACAAGCAGCTATGTGGAACGTGATTAAATCCAATGGTGTGCAATCATCAAAAGCACATTCGTCTACTCTCAGCGCGAATGATTTAAACTCTTTCTTCGTCAGCATTGCTGATACCATTATCGCTGAAATTCCAGCTACCCAGTCGAACTTCAAAGATTTTATACAGACTAGTGATACACTACATTTCAACTTTCGAACTGTTTCATTCAATGATGTTCGAGACGCAATCAAAAGCTTAAAGAATTCTAAAAGTAAAGATCCATATGACATCGATGTTAAAATTATGAAGACCTTAAATAACTTGTTAGTATATCCTATAACAAAATTGATAAACATGTGTATAGAAAATAATGTCTTCCTGCCTTATTAAAACTTGCAAAGATTGTGCCACTCTTCAAGAAAGGCTGTGAGAATGATCCATGTAATTTCAGACCCATCTCTATAATACCAATTATAGCAAAAATTTTCGAAATTCTTCTGAAGAATCAGATATGTGAATACTTCGAAGGTAACAATTTATTCTGTAACAACCAGTTTGGATACCGTACCAACAGATCAACGAAAGCAGCAATAAACAATTTTATCAGTTTCATCAACAAATGTCTGGAAGATAACATGTTTGCCCTCGCTAACTTCTATGATCTTACAAAAGCATTTGATTGTGTCCAACATCACATTTTGATTCAAAAGTTGTCGCTGTATGGTTTTAGTAATAATAGCCTGTCCTTAATTGCGTCTTATTTATCAGATAGAAGACAGTATGTTAGTTTTCAAAATTGTTTATCCAACAATGTGCATATTAAGCACGGAGTTCCCCAAGGAAGTGTCTTGGGACCGATTCTTTTTTTGATCTACATCAATGATCTGCCAAACTGTAGCATCAATCAGTATATATTATTTGCGGATGACACGACATCAATATCCTCCAATAGTAACTTTGATCATGTATTGCTCGATTCTCAGCAGCATTTTGACAACATTCAAAACTGGTTTAATGCCAACAGTTTGTCAATCAACATAGCGAAAACTCAATCTCTTCTACTCAGTACTCGTCCACATAGAAGTGATTTAGTAGAGCCCGTGAAATTTCTTGGAGTGATTATTGATGCAAGCTTAACTTGGGAATCACACATCACTTCTTTATCAAAGAAGTTATCTAAAATAACATATATGATACGTAGTTTAAATACCTACGTAACAAAATCGACTTTAATGACAGCCTATTATGCTTACTTCCAATCTAACTTGCAATACTGCATACTGATTTGGGGACATTCATGTCATGTATCGAAGGTGTTTGCTGTTCAGAGACGATGCTTGAGAATAATAGCAAACTTATATTTCAGACAGTGTTGCAAGACGACATTTATCGACCTAAAAATTTTAACTGTGCCATGCATATATATACTGGAATGTCTGATCCACGTTAAAAATAATTACGATGATTACAGAACTCCGAAAGAGATTCACAAATATAACACAAGGTTCAACAATGAATTAATACCAGAGTACACAAGACTTTCAAAAACTAGACACGGAAGTAATTATTTCGGTGTGAAATTTTTTAATGCGCTGCCCAAGTTTTGTCAAACACTCAACTCAACCATTTTTAAAGCAACTGTGAAAAGATATTTAGTGACGAAAGCTTTTTACAGCATAGATGAGTTTTTAAATAATGATTTTACCGACTTTGTTCCATAATTGTTGACTATTTATTACTTTGTTTTCGTTTGTTTTTTTTATGTGTTATTTTTGTATTATATTTTATCGTTCTCCAGACGTGTGTAAGGACATTTGAGTACAAACATGAAAAAATGATTAGTATTTCATAATTTTTTAACCATCTTATTTTATTGTTCCTCTAAATTTTAAAATAGTTTTATCAAGTTTTTTTTACCTTTTATTGCCACTTTGTGTTTTACGTTTGTCTTATTTTCGTATTGTTTGTTACTTTTACTTACTCTTTTATGTTCTACTTTAAATGACCTGTACAAACACATTTTTGTGTAATAGTACCAATAAATAATTATTATTATTATTATTATTATTAAGTGCGTTCAGTTCTGTATCCGTCCAGTTCAGTATGCCAAACGTATAGGTAAGGACCGAAGTGGCGTAGGTGCTGACAGCAAGTGCTGTATTACGAGCTGACAGACTTGTTTTCAGCACCGCCCTCAAACGTGTTCTATAGTGCTCCGTTGCCTTTTCTTTTGCAGCTTTCTGGTCTATGCCCGGCGCTTGTAGATAGCCTAAGTATTTATACTGTTCATCTTGCTGCATTCCTTCAATTTTCCCTTGCACTTGGTTCGGCTCATATCCTGAATGTTTACTCCACTGGCCTTTTACCATGCAACTGATCTTGCACTTGTCTAAGCCAAACAGCATCTTGATGTCAGTGCTGAAATTACTTACACAGTCCAGAAGCTTATGAAGATGTTCTTTGGTTTCTGCAAAAAGTTTGAGGTCGTCCATGTACCAAAGATGTGAAATGCGTGTTTCATTGCCACCTAACAGTATTCCTTTCTTTTGGCTATTTAGCATTGTTGTTAACGGTCTAAGCGCTAAGCAGAACCATAGCGGACTTAAAGAGTCTCCTTGAAATATTCCTCTCTTGATGGATACCTCTCCGGCACTGAATTGCGTATCTTGGGTGTTGAGATAGAGCCGTGTCTTCCAATTCGCCATAGCATGTGCCAGAAATTGTTTGATGTGGCACTCGATCCCATAAAGGTCAAGCACCTCTAACAGCCAAGAGTGAGGTATACTGTCAAACGCTTTCTGATAATCGATGTATGCAATGTACAGGGGTATTTTTTTCTTTTTGGCATAATTAGTTATGACAGAGTCTATAACAAGTTGCTCTTTACAGCCTCGAGACCCTTTTCGGCAACCTTTTTGCTCTTCGTCTAGTATAGTATTCCGCTCTAGGTGTGAATATATCTTTTCAGTAATTATAGCAGTCAATACCTTGTAAATAGTCGGCAGACAGGTGATTGGTCGGTATTTTGCCGGATCGTTCGAGTGATCGCCGCACTTTGGGATTAAATATGTTATTCCCATTGTTAAGAACTCTGGCAACATATCTGGTTGCTCTAAGATTGAGGTGTAACACTTTGCGAGTTGATCGTGAGCTGAAGTGAACGTTTTTAGCCAATAATTCTGAAGCTTATCTGATCCTGGGGCTTTCCAGTTTGGTAATTTTCGTAGAGTATTTACCACGTCATCTAAGCTTACTTTCCAGTCGAGCATGGTCCTAAAAGTTGAATTATTTGCTTTCTCTTGGCGGTACCATTTAGATGTGGAATGATTGATTGGATTGCTCCAAATTCCTGACCAGAAGGTATTGATGGCATCTGAGGTAGGAATCTGAACGTTGTTCTGATCTGTATCCCTCCGTCGCGCCTGCAAGTTCCTGTAAAAGCCTCGCTGATTGGTCTCGAATGCTCGATTTTGTTTCCGGCGTTCGTTGCTTTTCTTGTACCTTCGAAGTCGCAGTGCTGTAGCTGCTAGTTTTTGCTTCAGGTAGTCCAAGACTTCTACGGCTGTTGGGTTCTCCTCCGAGCAGTGACGGTTTATCACATTCTCTGTGGATCTCTTTACTCTCAGACTACATTCAGACCTGCGGTACTGGGTGAGTATTGCTATGTCCTTTCTAATCTCCTCTATATTACGCGATATCCTCATCTCCCAGGCTGGCAGTTTTCTGTTTTTCCTTACACATTGTTCGCCAACTCTCTGTTCATTTAATTTTAGGACTGTAAGTGCTCCAATGTACAACAGGCTATGGAGCTCAGTCAAGGTTGTATCTTCTGTAATCTCGTTATCTATTACTTTGTTAACTTCAGCGATATACTCAGATGTATGGGGTTTTATTATTAGCTTTGGTAGGCTTGGTTTAAGAGTTGGTTCCACACCATCATACTTCATGAACAAGCCCCTGAACTCATCTGCGTATTTAGAGGGTTGGCCATCGTTTATCTCAATTTGTTCTTGGTTTTCTGTGTGCTCTTGCGGAGCTTGTACCTGCATTCCTAATTCTATGGATATCTCTTCTCTTATTTTGTTTATCTCCTCTGCCGGCAATCTGTTGTTTATGAATACGGATCGGCGCTGGTCTAGTACGTTTTGCACAGTTTTGCCTTGCAGGTGAGGGAAGTTCATGATAACTTGTCTGTGTAGTTCAGTACCATAGGGCTCTGTAGATGTTTCTAGTTTAGTTATTCTGTAGTAGGAGCGAACCACAAATCTGTTCATTTCAGTGGTCCACGTGGTTCTTTTTCTCCTCCTATTGTCTGGCATTATGGGCTGGGGCTCTTGGCTTCCAGCAACATGATTGCCATCTTCGACCCCAGGAAGCTGTTGGATGGGGTCATTCGAGTTACTTCTCACACTATCTGTGGGGGGCTTTCGCTGGATGACGACCGGGTGCGACCTTCCCCTACGCTCCCTGCCGGACGCGGACCTCGTCGCATAGCGTCGATTCCCGATTACGTCGTTATATTCCGAGGCTTCATTTTGTTTTTTCTCCATTTCTGGGTAATTGTGTTCTCTTTTGATAGGTAGGTATAATTGTTTACCTAAAAGTGTTTAAACTCAGGCGTGGAAGAGAGACAAAAACCACGCCTGGATGAACAGGAGATGTGCTGGCCGTACTGACTTTCCTTCGGTGTTAATAACAGTAGCTCAACCACTTGGTCGAGGCCAGACGTTGCGTTGCTGGCTGTACCGTCTACGTCGTTACGGTAGCGGGTTTGAAACTGCTGGCGGCAGTCCCCTTACCGGCCAGACCCATTATTATTATTATTATTATTATTATTATTATTATTATTATTATTATTATTATTATTATTATTATTATTATTATTATTATTATTATTATTATTATTATTATTATTATTATTATTATTATAATTCTGTATTTCACTCCTAGAGGAAGGGATGAGCTTGACCGGAACTCTGCCTGAGTTCTAAGGTCTTTAGTCGGAAAGGGTTTTCCGCAAAATGTGGGCTGTTCCTAGCAGTGCTATCTTTTGAACTTGTGTTGCAAAGACATCTCCGGGGAGTTCTTTTATGTTGTTCTTGAATGACATAGTGGCAGTCCCCAAAGCTCCGATGATCACGGGTACCGTTCTTGTCTTTGTCTTCCACATGCGCGATATTTCGATTTCGAGGTCTTTGTATTTTCTGGCCTTTTCCGCTTCTTTGGTGTTGACGTTGTTGTCGTCTGGTACAGATACCTCAATTAGCAGACATGTGTTCTGTGTTTTATTATGGTAAATAATATCAGGTCGGTTGGCGGAAATCGTACGGTCGGTAATGACTCCTTTGTCGTACATAATTAATGCTTCGTCTGTCTCTACTGCTTCTTCAGGAGAATGATCATACCAGTTGTTGCTAACTGGTACTTGGTGCTGCTTGAGGATAGCCCAGTGTATGTATTTAGCGACGTTGTTGTGCCTTTCGGTGTATTCTGTTGGTGCCAGTGTTGAGCAGCCTGAAATAATGTGGCTTATATGTTCCTCACATTGATGGCATATTCTGCATTTGCTGTCGACATTCTGTTTCAGGACCATTCTTCTATGGTAGCGCGTGTTAAGTGCCTGGTCCTGTGCAGCAATCAGTAGACTTTCAGTCTCCGCCTTCAGTCCTGTACTTTTCATCCAATCCAGGGACATGTGTTTATCTACATTGGTTTTGTGTAGGTTATTGTAGAACTGTCCATGGAGTGGTTTCGATTTTAGGGCGTTGACTTTTTCTGTTCGCATGGCCTCCTTTACTCTGAGTTTCAAGTTGTCCGCTGACTGATCTTCGTTCAATTGGTATGCATATTGTCTTTTCATGGCTTCCCCGATCTTTGTAATGGAGTATTTAGCCTTTTGTTGCTCATGCAATAGCACTAACTTGATGAACTTGTCGTTGGAATGGAGTATATACTCATAAAGGCCGGCAATTGTCATCCTGTAGGCACTGCAGAGTTCAATTAAACCTCTGCCACCATCGCGCCTTGGAATATAGAGTCGGTCTTTGTCAGCTTTGGGGTGATGAAACTTATAGATGGTTAACAGTTTCCTGGTTTTTCTATCTATTTTTTCAATGTCTGATCCGCTCCAGTTCAATATTCCAAAGCTATACTGCATTACCGGTACAGCAAGACTGTTGACTGCCTTTATTTTATTTTCGGCGCTCAGTTCTGTTCTCAAGATTCGCCTTAACCGACCATAGTATTCCTTCTTCACATTTTCTTTCATAGATTCATGATGTACCTCGTCACTTTCATGTACGCCAAGATATTTATAGGTTTCACTTAGATCAAGGTAGTCAAATCCTGCACTATTTTCAGTTATTTGGTTTACATTCATTGAGATCTTTCCTCTGGTAATCGTGATCCTTTTACATTTTTCCAGGCCTAACTGCATGCATATGTCCTCACTAAACCGCTTCACAATGTCTAGCTCTCTATCTAGCTGCTTGTTGCTGGATGCGAATAACTTGAGGTCATCCATATATAATAGGTGACTTATATAGGAACCCTGCCTGACCTCGTATCCAAGTTTTCCAGAATTCAGAGCGTTAGTCAGTGGAACCAGGGAGATGCAGAATAGCAGCGGTGACAAGGAGTCTCCTTGGAATATCCCTCTGCGGATTCTTATTTTATCAGTTTTGAGGCACCCTTCAGCGTGATGCAGCTGTAATTCGGTATTCCACTTCTTCATAGATGATTCGAGGAACTTCACAACAATCGGATTAACTCCATATAAACTCAGAGCTTCAAGGATCCAACTATGAGGTATACTGTCGAATGCCTTGGCGTAGTCTATCCAGGCCATGCTTAGATTTCGTTTTCTCTTCTTGGCATCTTCAACTAACATTTTGTCTATGAGTAACTGATCCTTGCAGCCTTGAGTTGATCGACGGCAGCCTTTTTGTTCTGACGGTAGAATGTTGTTAGAGGACAGATGGTCATATAGTCTATTAGAAATAAGTGAAGTAAGAACCTTATACAGTGTGGGTAAGCAGGTAATTGGACGATAATTTTTTGCCTCTTTAGAATTTTTGCCTTTGTACAGCAAATATGTGATACCAGTTGTCAACCATTGCGGAGTGTTGTTAGGATGTTTGGTCAAATTGCTCATAGCAACAGCCAGGTGACAGTGGAGTGCATTGAAGGATTTTATCCAGAAGTTACAGATCTTATCTGGCCCTGGTGCTTTCCAATTTTGCAAACACCTAATGACTTCCTTAACTTCGTCTTCGGTATAGTCATGCCATTGAGAGGTGACAATTTGGCTGTTGTTTCGCCTTTCTTGCTCAATCCAGGCAGCTTTTTTGTTGTGAGGTATCTCCTGCTCTAATATGTCTCTCCAAAATGAGTCGACATCTTCTTTTGATGGTGGTTCTTGTACCTGTACTTCTTCCTTTAGACTCCTGTAAAATTTCTTGGGATTTGCTTGGAATAGCCTATTCTGTTTGTACTGATCGACACGTCTTGTATATCGCCGCAATCTCTGAGCCTTCGCTTGCAACTTCATTTTTAGTGTGTTTATTAGGTCACCAAGCGATGAATGGCTATACTTAGCCCTTATTCGGTCAGCTTTATTTAAAACATGACTGAAAACTACCCCCTTATTTATTTCGCTTAAAATGGATATTTCTTGGCGATTATTATTATTATTATTATTATTATTATTATTATTATTATTATTCTGTATTTCACTCCTAGAGGAAGGGATGAGCTTGACCGGAACTCTGCCTGAGTTCTAAGGTCTTTAGTCGGAAAGGGTTTTCCGCAAAATGTGGGCTGTTCCTAGCAGTGCTATCTTTTGAACTTGTGTTGCAAAGACATCTCCGGGGAGTTCTTTTATGTTGTTCTTGAATGACATGGTGGCAGTCCCCAAAGCTCCGATGATCACGGGTACCGTTCTTGTCTTTGTCTTCCACATGCGCGATATTTCGATTTCGAGGTCTTTGTATTTTCTGGCCTTTTCCGCTTCTTTGGTGTTGACGTTGTTGTCGTCTGGTACAGATACCTCAATTAGCAGACATGTGTTCTGTGTTTTATTATGGTAAATAATATCAGGTCGGTTGGCGGAAATCGTACGGTCGGTAATGACTCCTTTGTCGTACATAATTAATGCTTCGTCTGTCTCTACTGCTTCTTCAGGAGAATGATCATACCAGTTGTTGCTAACTGGTACTTGGTGCTGCTTGAGGATAGCCCAGTGTATGTATTTAGCGACGTTGTTGTGCCTTTCGGTGTATTCTGTTGGTGCCAGTGTTGAGCAGCCTGAAATAATGTGGCTTATATGTTCCTCACATTGATGGCATATTCTGCATTTGCTGTCGACATTCTGTTTCAGGACCATTCTTCTATGGTAGCGCGTGTTAAGTGCCTGGTCCTGTGCAGCAATCAGTAGACTTTCAGTCTCCGCCTTCAGTCCTGTACTTTTCATCCAATCCAGGGACATGTGTTTATCTACATTGGTTTTGTGTAGGTTATTGTAGAACTGTCCATGGAGTGGTTTCGATTTTAGGGCGTTGACTTTTTCTGTTCGCATGGCCTCCTTTACTCTGAGTTTCAAGTTGTCCGCTGACTGATCTTCGTTCAATTGGTATGCATATTGTCTTTTCATGGCTTCCCCGATCTTTGTAATGGAGTATTTAGCCTTTTGTTGCTCATGCAATAGCACTAACTTGATGAACTTGTCGTTGGAATGGAGTATATACTCATAAAGGCCGGCAATTGTCATCCTGTAGGCACTGCAGAGTTCAATTAAACCTCTGCCACCATCGCGCCTTGGAATATAGAGTCGGTCTTTGTCAGCTTTGGGGTGATGAAACTTATAGATGGTTAACAGTTTCCTGGTTTTTCTATCTATTTTTTCAATGTCTGATCCGCTCCAGTTCAATATTCCAAAGCTATACTGCATTACCGGTACAGCAAGACTGTTGACTGCCTTTATTTTATTTTCGGCGCTCAGTTCTGTTCTCAAGATTCGCCTTAACCGACCATAGTATTCCTTCTTCACATTTTCTTTCATAGATTCATGATGTACCTCGTCACTTTCATGTACGCCAAGATATTTATAGGTTTCACTTAGATCAAGGTAGTCAAATCCTGCACTATTTTCAGTTATTTGGTTTACATTCATTGAGATCTTTCCTCTGGTAATCGTGATCCTTTTACATTTTTCCAGGCCTAACTGCATGCATATGTCCTCACTAAACCGCTTCACAATGTCTAGCTCTCTATCTAGCTGCTTGTTGCTGGATGCGAATAACTTGAGGTCATCCATATATAATAGGTGACTTATATAGGAACCCTGCCTGACCTCGTATCCAAGTTTTCCAGAATTCAGAGCGTTAGTCAGTGGAACCAGGGAGATGCAGAATAGCAGCGGTGACAAGGAGTCTCCTTGGAATATCCCTCTGCGGATTCTTATTTTATCAGTTTTGAGGCACCCTTCAGCGTGATGCAGCTGTAATTCGGTATTCCACTTCTTCATAGATGATTCGAGGAACTTCACAACAATCGGATTAACTCCATATAAACTCAGAGCTTCAAGGATCCAACTATGAGGTATACTGTCGAATGCCTTGGCGTAGTCTATCCAGGCCATGCTTAGATTTCGTTTTCTCTTCTTGGCATCTTCAACTAACATTTTGTCTATGAGTAACTGATCCTTGCAGCCTTGAGTTGATCGACGGCAGCCTTTTTGTTCTGACGGTAGAATGTTGTTAGAGGACAGATGGTCATATAGTCTATTAGAAATAAGTGAAGTAAGAACCTTATACAGTGTGGGTAAGCAGGTAATTGGACGATAATTTTTTGCCTCTTTAGAATTTTTGCCTTTGTACAGCAAATATGTGATACCAGTTGTCAACCATTGCGGAGTGTTGTTAGGATGTTTGGTCAAATTGCTCATAGCAACAGCCAGATGACAGTGGAGTGCATTGAAGGATTTTATCCAGAAGTTACAGATCTTATCTGGCCCTGGTGCTTTCCAATTTTGCAAACACCTAATGACTTCCTTAACTTCGTCTTCGGTATAGTCATGCCATTGAGAGGTGACAATTTGGCTGTTGTTTCGCCTTTCTTGCTCAATCCAGGCAGCTTTTTTGTTGTGAGGTATCTCCTGCTCTAATATGTCTCTCCAAAATGAGTCGACATCTTCTTTTGATGGTGGTTCTTGTACCTGTACTTCTTCCTTTAGACTCCTGTAAAATTTCTTGGGATTTGCTTGGAATAGCCTATTCTGTTTGTACTGATCGACACGTCTTGTATATCGCCGCAATCTCTGAGCCTTCGCTTGCAACTTCATTTTTAGTGTGTTTATTAGGTCACCAAGCGATGAATGGCTATACTTAGCCCTTATTCGGTCAGCTTTATTTAAAACATGACTGAAAACTACCCCCTTATTTATTTCGCTTAAAATGGATATTTCTTGGCGAATTTGCAAAATTTTGTTCTTTAGGCGCATCTTCCATCGGGGGCCTTCAGGTCCTTCTTTAGTCCTAGGGCTGTTGTTATTCTCTTCCTCTCCCGCTATTATAGCTGCAGAAGCATATATTAGATGATTGAGATCAGTTATTGTTAACTGTCTATCTCTGCAGATTTTACCTAGTGCTCTATTCGCTTTTCTAATATCTTCGGTCAGGTGTTTACCATACTTTGGTTTTTTTATCCCTTTACGGTGTTCAATCCGAGTAGCCTGCACATCATGATATTTTTCAAGAATCTGTTTTTCCAGTTCAACTGCCTCACCCTGAGCATGCCACCTGGCATCGTTATTCTCAGATAATTCGTCATTCTTAGTCGCTATAGGAGTGTTGTTATTCTCAGCTAGCTCTCCTTTATTACTCTCTATGGTAGCAGGTGGCAGTGTAGGTTCATTTTCTTGCTGGTGAAGGTACGAATACACACCGCATTTTATTTCCTGTCGTTCTGCTTCCGTTAAATTCCTTTCTATTACACGTCGCTGGTTTGACAGTTTTTGTGCGTTCATTTCTGGCATAATATTTGGATTACGATTTCTCCAGATCTCGAAAGTGCCTCTTGTTTTTGGAGCTGCGATTTTACTTGCAATCGCACTGTAGTATGCCCACATCACTTCATAGTTCTCCTCCTTTGACCATCTTCGTCTTCTAAGATTATTCATCTGATCAGGTCGTGCTTCAAGACTGTCCCTTTGAACTGAATCTGTGGGATGTAGGTCTTGTGCTGGAGGTAGTTCTGAGTAAGGTTTTCGCAGGCTAATGTTCCGCGAGCCCCTTAGCCGTTGATTTGGTGGTTGCTGATTTCCATTACAAAACGCTGTCCTTGCTGGGGCGTTTGTAGCTCCTAATGTCAAGGTGTCCCCCCCAGAATCCGCGGGACTGACTGCAAGTGCAGTGTAGGATTCTGAGCTAGCGGCTCTACCTACCTGGGGTATCTGTTTCGTAGTTTTACCTGACATCGTGGATATATCTTACCAGAGCCCCGTTCGCCAGAATTATGCACACTGATGTTCTTTGTGCCGCTGCCCGCTCCACACTTGGAGCTAATGCTTGACTTCTTGCTCCGGAAGAGGGGTTGGATTTCTGTGGAGCTTATTATTATTATTATTATTATTATTATTATTATTATTATTATTATTATTATTATTATTATTATTATTGTAATTCTGTATTTCACTCCTAGAGGAAGGGATGAGCTTGACCGGAACTCTGCCTGAGTTCTAAGGTCTTTAGTCGGAAAGGGTTTTCCGCAAAATGTGGGCTGTTCCTAGCAGTGCTATCTTTTGAACTTGTGTTGCAAAGACATCTCCGGGGAGTTCTTTTATGTTGTTCTTGAATGACATAGTGGCAGTCCCCAAAGCTCCGATGATCACGGGTACCGTTCTTGTCTTTGTCTTCCACATGCGCGATATTTCGATTTCGAGGTCTTTGTATTTTCTGGCCTTTTCCGCTTCTTTGGTGTTGACGTTGTTGTCGTCTGGTACAGATACCTCAATTAGCAGACATGTGTTCTGTGTTTTATTATGGTAAATAATATCAGGTCGGTTGGCGGAAATCGTACGGTCGGTAATGACTCCTTTGTCGTACATAATTAATGCTTCGTCTGTCTCTACTGCTTCTTCAGGAGAATGATCATACCAGTTGTTGCTAACTGGTACTTGGTGCTGCTTGAGGATAGCCCAGTGTATGTATTTAGCGACGTTGTTGTGCCTTTCGGTGTATTCTGTTGGTGCCAGTGTTGAGCAGCCTGAAATAATGTGGCTTATATGTTCCTCACATTGATGGCATATTCTGCATTTGCTGTCGACATTCTGTTTCAGGACCATTCTTCTATGGTAGCGCGTGTTAAGTGCCTGGTCCTGTGCAGCAATCAGTAGACTTTCAGTCTCCGCCTTCAGTCCTGTACTTTTCATCCAATCCAGGGACATGTGTTTATCTACATTGGTTTTGTGTAGGTTATTGTAGAACTGTCCATGGAGTGGTTTCGATTTTAGGGCGTTGACTTTTTCTGTTCGCATGGCCTCCTTTACTCTGAGTTTCAAGTTGTCCGCTGACTGATCTTCGTTCAATTGGTATGCATATTGTCTTTTCATGGCTTCCCCGATCTTTGTAATGGAGTATTTAGCCTTTTGTTGCTCATGCAATAGCACTAACTTGATGAACTTGTCGTTGGAATGGAGTATATACTCATAAAGGCCGGCAATTGTCATCCTGTAGGCACTGCAGAGTTCAATTAAACCTCTGCCACCATCGCGCCTTGGAATATAGAGTCGGTCTTTGTCAGCTTTGGGGTGATGAAACTTATAGATGGTTAACAGTTTCCTGGTTTTTCTATCTATTTTTTCAATGTCTGATCCGCTCCAGTTCAATATTCCAAAGCTATACTGCATTACCGGTACAGCAAGACTGTTGACTGCCTTTATTTTATTTTCGGCGCTCAGTTCTGTTCTCAAGATTCGCCTTAACCGACCATAGTATTCCTTCTTCACATTTTCTTTCATAGATTCATGATGTACCTCGTCACTTTCATGTACGCCAAGATATTTATAGGTTTCACTTAGATCAAGGTAGTCAAATCCTGCACTATTTTCAGTTATTTGGTTTACATTCATTGAGATCTTTCCTCTGGTAATCGTGATCCTTTTACATTTTTCCAGGCCTAACTGCATGCATATGTCCTCACTAAACCGCTTCACAATGTCTAGCTCTCTATCTAGCTGCTTGTTGCTGGATGCGAATAACTTGAGGTCATCCATATATAATAGGTGACTTATATAGGAACCCTGCCTGACCTCGTATCCAAGTTTTCCAGAATTCAGAGCGTTAGTCAGTGGAACCAGGGAGATGCAGAATAGCAGCGGTGACAAGGAGTCTCCTTGGAATATCCCTCTGCGGATTCTTATTTTATCAGTTTTGAGGCACCCTTCAGCGTGATGCAGCTGTAATTCGGTATTCCACTTCTTCATAGATGATTCGAGGAACTTCACAACAATCGGATTAACTCCATATAAACTCAGAGCTTCAAGGATCCAACTATGAGGTATACTGTCGAATGCCTTGGCGTAGTCTATCCAGGCCATGCTTAGATTTCGTTTTCTCTTCTTGGCATCTTCAACTAACATTTTGTCTATGAGTAACTGATCCTTGCAGCCTTGAGTTGATCGACGGCAGCCTTTTTGTTCTGACGGTAGAATGTTGTTAGAGGACAGATGGTCATATAGTCTATTAGAAATAAGTGAAGTAAGAACCTTATACAGTGTGGGTAAGCAGGTAATTGGACGATAATTTTTTGCCTCTTTAGAATTTTTGCCTTTGTACAGCAAATATGTGATACCAGTTGTCAACCATTGCGGAGTGTTGTTAGGATGTTTGGTCAAATTGCTCATAGCAACAGCCAGCTGACAGTGGAGTGCATTGAAGGATTTTATCCAGAAGTTACAGATGTTATCTGGCCCTGGTGCTTTCCAATTTTGCAAACACCTAATGACTTCCTTAACTTCGTCTTCGGTATAGTCATGCCATTGAGAGGTGACAATTTGGCTGTTGTTTCGCCTTTCTTGCTCAATCCAGGCAGCTTTTTTGTTGTGAGGTATCTCCTGCTCTAATATGTCTCTCCAAAATGAGTCGACATCTTCTTTTGATGGTGGTTCTTGTACCTGTACTTCTTCCTTTAGACTCCTGTAAAATTTCTTGGGATTTGCTTGGAATAGCCTATTCTGTTTGTACTGATCGACACGTCTTGTATATCGCCGCAATCTCTGAGCCTTCGCTTGCAACTTCATTTTTAGTGTGTTTATTAGGTCACCAAGCGATGAATGGCTATACTTAGCCCTTATTCGGTCAGCTTTATTTAAAACATGACTGAAAACTACCCCCTTATTTATTTCGCTTAAAATGGATATTTCTTGGCGATTATTATTATTATTATTATTATTATTATTATTATTATTATTATTATTATTATTCTGTATTTCACTCCTAGAGGAAGGGATGAGCTTGACCGGAACTCTGCCTGAGTTCTACGGTCTTTAGTCGGAAAGGGTTTTCCGCAAAATGTGGGCTGTTCCTAGCAGTGCTATCTTTTGAACTTGTGTTGCAAAGACATCTCCGGGGAGTTCTTTTATGTTGTTCTTGAATGACATGGTGGCAGTCCCCAAAGCTCCGATGATCACGGGTACCGTTCTTGTCTTTGTCTTCCACATGCGCGATATTTCGATTTCGAGGTCTTTGTATTTTCTGGCCTTTTCCGCTTCTTTGGTGTTGACGTTGTTGTCGTCTGGTACAGATACCTCAATTAGCAGACATGTGTTCTGTGTTTTATTATGGTAAATAATATCAGGTCGGTTGGCGGAAATCGTACGGTCGGTAATGACTCCTTTGTCGTACATAATTAATGCTTCGTCTGTCTCTACTGCTTCTTCAGGAGAATGATCATACCAGTTGTTGCTAACTGGTACTTGGTGCTGCTTGAGGATAGCCCAGTGTATGTATTTAGCGACGTTGTTGTGCCTTTCGGTGTATTCTGTTGGTGCCAGTGTTGAGCAGCCTGAAATAATGTGGCTTATATGTTCCTCACATTGATGGCATATTCTGCATTTGCTGTCGACATTCTGTTTCAGGACCATTCTTCTATGGTAGCGCGTGTTAAGTGCCTGGTCCTGTGCAGCAATCAGTAGACTTTCAGTCTCCGCCTTCAGTCCTGTACTTTTCATCCAATCCAGGGACATGTGTTTATCTACATTGGTTTTGTGTAGGTTATTGTAGAACTGTCCATGGAGTGGTTTCGATTTTAGGGCGTTGACTTTTTCTGTTCGCATGGCCTCCTTTACTCTGAGTTTCAAGTTGTCCGCTGACTGATCTTCGTTCAATTGGTATGCATATTGTCTTTTCATGGCTTCCCCGATCTTTGTAATGGAGTATTTAGCCTTTTGTTGCTCATGCAATAGCACTAACTTGATGAACTTGTCGTTGGAATGGAGTATATACTCATAAAGGCCGGCAATTGTCATCCTGTAGGCACTGCAGAGTTCAATTAAACCTCTGCCACCATCGCGCCTTGGAATATAGAGTCGGTCTTTGTCAGCTTTGGGGTGATGAAACTTATAGATGGTTAACAGTTTCCTGGTTTTTCTATCTATTTTTTCAATGTCTGATCCGCTCCAGTTCAATATTCCAAAGCTATACTGCATTACCGGTACAGCAAGACTGTTGACTGCCTTTATTTTATTTTCGGCGCTCAGTTCTGTTCTCAAGATTCGCCTTAACCGACCATAGTATTCCTTCTTCACATTTTCTTTCATAGATTCATGATGTACCTCGTCACTTTCATGTACGCCAAGATATTTATAGGTTTCACTTAGATCAAGGTAGTCAAATCCTGCACTATTTTCAGTTATTTGGTTTACATTCATTGAGATCTTTCCTCTGGTAATCGTGATCCTTTTACATTTTTCCAGGCCTAACTGCATGCATATGTCCTCACTAAACCGCTTCACAATGTCTAGCTCTCTATCTAGCTGCTTGTTGCTGGATGCGAATAACTTGAGGTCATCCATATATAATAGGTGACTTATATAGGAACCCTGCCTGACCTCGTATCCAAGTTTTCCAGAATTCAGAGCGTTAGTCAGTGGAACCAGGGAGATGCAGAATAGCAGCGGTGACAAGGAGTCTCCTTGGAATATCCCTCTGCGGATTCTTATTTTATCAGTTTTGAGGCACCCTTCAGCGTGATGCAGCTGTAATTCGGTATTCCACTTCTTCATAGATGATTCGAGGAACTTCACAACAATCGGATTAACTCCATATAAACTCAGAGCTTCAAGGATCCAACTATGAGGTATACTGTCGAATGCCTTGGCGTAGTCTATCCAGGCCATGCTTAGATTTCGTTTTCTCTTCTTGGCATCTTCAACTAACATTTTGTCTATGAGTAACTGATCCTTGCAGCCTTGAGTTGATCGACGGCAGCCTTTTTGTTCTGACGGTAGAATGTTGTTAGAGGACAGATGGTCATATAGTCTATTAGAAATAAGTGAAGTAAGAACCTTATACAGTGTGGGTAAGCAGGTAATTGGACGATAATTTTTTGCCTCTTTAGAATTTTTGCCTTTGTACAGCAAATATGTGATACCAGTTGTCAACCATTGCGGAGTGTTGTTAGGATGTTTGGTCAAATTGCTCATAGCAACAGCCAGATGACAGTGGAGTGCATTGAAGGATTTTATCCAGAAGTTACAGATCTTATCTGGCCCTGGTGCTTTCCAATTTTGCAAACACCTAATGACTTCCTTAACTTCGTCTTCGGTATAGTCATGCCATTGAGAGGTGACAATTTGGCTGTTGTTTCGCCTTTCTTGCTCAATCCAGGCAGCTTTTTTGTTGTGAGGTATCTCCTGCTCTAATATGTCTCTCCAAAATGAGTCGACATCTTCTTTTGATGGTGGTTCTTGTACCTGTACTTCTTCCTTTAGACTCCTGTAAAATTTCTTGGGATTTGCTTGGAATAGCCTATTCTGTTTGTACTGATCGACACGTCTTGTATATCGCCGCAATCTCTGAGCCTTCGCTTGCAACTTCATTTTTAGTGTGTTTATTAGGTCACCAAGCGATGAATGGCTATACTTAGCCCTTATTCGGTCAGCTTTATTTAAAACATGACTGAAAACTACCCCCTTATTTATTTCGCTTAAAATGGATATTTCTTGGCGAATTTGCAAAATTTTGTTCTTTAGGCGCATCTTCCATCGGGGGCCTTCAGGTCCTTCTTTAGTCCTAGGGCTGTTGTTATTCTCTTCCTCTCCCGCTATTATAGCTGCAGAAGCATATTTATATTAGATGATTGAGATCAGTTATTGTTAACTGTCTATCTCTGCAGATTTTACCTAGTGCTCTATTCGCTTTTCTAATATCTTCGGTCAGGTGTTTACCATACTTTGGTTTTTTTATCCCTTTACGGTGTTCAATCCGAGTAGCCTGCACATCATGATATTTTTCAAGAATCTGTTTTTCCAGTTCAACTGCCTCACCCTGAGCATGCCACCTGGCATCGTTATTCTCAGATAATTCGTCATTCTTAGTCGCTATAGGAGTGTTGTTATTCTCAGCTAGCTCTCCTTTATTACTCTCTATGGTAGCAGGTGGCAGTGTAGGTTCATTTTCTTGCTGGTTAAGGTACGAATACACACCGCATTTTATTTCCTGTCGTTCTGCTTCCGTTAAATTCCTTTCTATTACACGTCGCTGGTTTGACAGTTTTTGTGCGTTCATTTCTGGCATAATATTTGGATTACGATTTCTCCAGATCTCGAAAGTGCCTCGTGTTTTTGGAGCTGCGATTTTACTTGCAATCGCACTGTAGTATGCCCACATCACTTCATAGTTCTCTCCTTTGACCATCTTCGTCTTCTAAGATTATTCATCTGATCAGGTCGTGCTTCAAGACTGTCCCTTTGAACTGAATCTGGGGATGTAGGTCTGTGCTGGAGGTAGTTCTGAGTAAGGGTTTTCGCAGGCTAATGTTCCGCGAGCCCTTAGCCGGTGATTTGGTGGTTGCTGATTTCCATTACAAAACGCTGTCCTTGCTGGGGCGTTTGTAGCTCCTAATGTCAAGGTGTCCCCCCCAGAATCCGCGGGACTGACTGCAAGTGCAGTGTAGGATTCTGAGCGAGCGGCTCTACCTACCTGGGGGTAGCTGGGTGCGTAGTGTGACTGACATCGTGGGAGATATATCGGACCAGAGCCCCGTTCGCCAGAATTATGCACACTGATGTTCTTTGTGCCGCTGCCCGCTCCACACTTGGAGCTAATGCTTGACTTCTTGCTCCGGAAGAGGGGTTGGATTTCTGTGGAGCTTATTATTATTATTATTATTATTATTATTATTATTATTATTATTATTATTATTATTATTATT
>CAVLJG010000121.1:4944731-4961700 GCA_963669975.1 Acanthoscelides obtectus | reverse complement strand
GATACCAAATACCAAATACCAGATACCAGATACCACACACCAGATACCAGACACCACACACCACCAGACCAGACACCACACAGACCAGATACCAGATACCAGACACCAGATACCAGACACCAGATACCAGACACCAGAACCATACACCAGATACCAGACACCAGATACCAGACACCAGATATCAGATATCAGATACCAGATACTAGACACCAGATACCAGATACCAGATCCACATACCAGATACCAGATACCAGACACCAGACACCAGATACTAGATACCAGACACCAGACACCAGGCACCAGATACCAGATACCAGACACCAGATACCAGACACCAGATAGCAGATACCAGAAACGAGTACCAGATACCAAATAAAGAGATAACAGATACCAAATACCAAATACCAGATACCAGACACCAGATACCAGACACCACATACGAGATACCAGATACCAGACACCAGATACCAGATACCAGACACCAGATACCAGACACCAGATACCAGGTACCTAACAGATACCAGAAACCAGGACACCGGATACCAGACACCGGATACCAGACACCAGATATCAGATACCAATACCACGTACAGATACCAGATACTGATCCCTGATACCAGACACCAGATACCAGACACCAGACACTAGATACGAGACACCAGATACTAGACACCAGATACTAGACACAGATACCAGATACCAGATACCTGATTACCAGATACCAGATACCAAAACACCAGACATCAGACACCAGATACCAGACACCAGACAACAGACCACCAGACACCAGATCCCAGACACCAGATACCAGATACCACACACCAGATACCAGATACCAGACACCAGATATCAGATACCAGACACCAGATACCAGATAAAGAGATAGCAGATACCAAATACCAGATTCCAGATTACCAGATACCCACACACCAGACACCAGGATACAGATACCAGATACCAGACACCAGACACCAGATACCAGATACCAGACATCAGATACCAGATACAAGACATCGGATACCAGATACCAGATACCAGACACCAGATACCTAATACCAGATACCAGATACCAGATACCTGATACCAGATACCTGATACCAGATACCAGATAAAGAGATAACAGATACCAAATACCAGATACCAGACACCAGATACCAGATACCAGACATCAGATACCAGACATCGGATACCAGATACCAGATACAGACACCAGATACCAACTACCAGATACAGATACCTGATACCAGATACCAGATCAAAGATGCCAAGTATAAAAAATGTTAGAGATAGGGATAAAGTTATCGCTACCATTGCATTAGCATACCAGCAACTGCGCTACGTGAGGTTTTAAATAAAGACATCAACGTGCAATATTTTGCATGCGTTTAGCGTGCCAGCAACTGCGCTAGTCGATAATATTAAGCGGTGATCTTTTGTCGATTTGGTAGTAATAGGTATAATTGGTAGTGGTTCGGAAATTGTCGTATGACGTCGACGCGGTTTTTCCGTTTTTTTTCCGGTTCGCGAAACGTTTCCGTGAGGAAGAGGTACCGTTTCGGAAAGTAGAAACTCGGCGCTTACCGGGAAGCGGGAGCCGTCGCGGTGAGAGGAACGGATCGGATCGAAAACGGCCGGTAAAGTCGAAAAAAACCGGTAGATTTCCGTTCTGTCCGACGTTCAACCGTAGGTTCCGCCGAAGATAAAGGAGCTGCGAACCTGGCGATTTTTGCGCGAGAAAGCCCCGGCTTCGGCTCAAAGATAGCGGCTTTTCTTTTTTTTCTTTATGCCTTTTCGTTCGAAAATTTCGATTTTTTTGATTTCCTCGACTACGCGCTACTTTCCGATTTTTCCGGTTTTTTTCCGGGTTCGCGGAACGTTCGGAAGGAAAACGATACCGTTTCGGAAACTAGAAACTCGGCGCTTTACGGTGGAGCGAGAGTTGTCGCGGTAGGAGGAACGAACGCGATCTAAAATGGCCGGTAAAGTTGAAAAATCGGTAGATTTTCGTGCCGTTCGACGCGCTTTTTCTATCTCCTCCGAAGATAAAGGAGCTACGAACCTGACGATTTTTGCGTGAGAAAGCCCGGACATCGGACTCAAAGATAGCGTCTTTTTTTTTCCTTTATCCCTTGTCGGTCGAAAGTTTCGATTTTTTAAAAATTGCCCGACAACACGCTACTTTTCGACGCGCGAAAAAAGTCACTTTGTCATCCGGCTCTGTCCTCGCCTATTACTACCGTACGTGGGCGAGTAAAAATTATACAGCTATCGAAATATAACGATAATGAGCTGAGGAAACGATTCTGACCGTTAGAATTACCGTCAAATTTCGAAAAAGTAAACTTTGAGCGCCTCAAAAGTACCGATGACAGCCGTTTTTCGGCGTACTTTGTCTTCGTCGATACGGACCTGCGTTACGGAGCGACGTAGCTACGATTTTTTTTCGCAAAACGAAAGACCAAAGTCTCCTGATTAAACCGACATATGACACGTTACCCGATCGCATTTTTAAACTCGGCAGATTAGAAAATTCAAAGATATGCAGATATTTTTAGTTTGAAGTTTCAATTTTGAATTTCCCCTCCAGATCCCCGGATTCCTGTTAGGCGGGGTAATGTAGGTATAATCGTATTACGAAAGCGAGCGAGTGCGAGCGGAACGTCCGAAACGTGCCATTTTCGGCTTTATGTTGGTCGCTTCATCGAATATTGGATCACGCCAAATAGAATTGTCCTTTTTTACGCGTGAAAATCAACATTTTCGAAAAGATTCAAAATTTCTATATTTCATAGTCTAAACGGACCGGACTATAGCCATTATTATAATGATAATCAAGTATGCCTTGGCAACGATGTAATTTTACCGGCAGCTAAGCATTTAGGCTTTGACGTTTAGCGATTTGTTTACAAAAGTCATCATCACTTTCAATACGATAAATATGATTGTAACCCTAATGAGTGGCATAATTTTAGATGAACGTTTATATGGATCCATCCTAAAAGGCAACAAGTCCACAATATAGCAAAACTTTGTGCTTATAGCAGTGTGTCTTGCAAGTGTCTAGTGGTGCCGAGTGTTTTTCGGTTCAGACGACGTACCGCAGTGTATCTATAGATAATTTAGTTAATCTTTCAAGACGTTTGAGAGCGGTTTAAAAGGTAGCCTTATTAATCGTCAGCATATTTAAATGAGGTAAACAATTTTCATTCCTGTCTTTTACCCCCAACTATGTAGTGGAATCGGGTGTGACGGTTAGCAATTTGTAGAAGTCATCATCAGCTTAAATACGACAAATATGATTGTAAGACCTAATTAGTGCCAAAGATAAATTCCTGAAGAGACCAGAAATCCACAACATTTGAGCAAGACTTTGTGCTTATAGCATAATATAATAACAAATAAGTCTAGTGATACCCGGTGCCGAGTGTTTACAATTTTTCGGTTCAGACGAAGTGCCTCAGTGTATATCTATCGTGATAATGTATTTCATCCTTGAAGAAGTTTGAGAGGTACCCTTATTAATCGTCAGCAGATTTAAATAAGGTAAAATATTTTCATTCCTGTCAATCATAAAGCATTTACACTGAAGAAAGAACGTGCTATCCTTAGGCGAACACGGTTCACATTATGTCAAGTGTCAAGCGCCATTTTTTGTAAGTGCGGTAGCTAGACATGCGACGTTGCCGGATCCTCACATAAATCGGAGTTTGTCATACAATTTTATAGAGGGCATTAATGCTATATCGAAGATTTTATAATGCCATTGTGTGTTATTTATGGTGACACATGCGACGTTGCCGGCTCCTCACATAAATCTGAGTTTGTCATACAATTTTATAGAGGGCATTAATGCTATATCGAAGATTTTATAAGGCCATTGTGTGCTATTGATGGTGACACATGCGACGTTGCCGGCTCCTCACATAATCTGAGTTTGTCATAAAATTTTATAGAGGGCATTAATGCTATATCGAAGATTTTATAATGCCATTGTGTGTTATTTATGGTGACACATGCGACGTTGCCGGCTCCTCACATAAATCTGAGTTTGTCATAAAATTTATAGAGGGCATTAATGCTATATCGAAGATTTTATAATGCCATTGTGTGTTATTTATGGTGACAAATGCGACGTTGCCGGCTCCTCACATAAATCTGAGTTTGTCATACAATTTTATAGAGGGCATTAATGCTATATCGAAGATTTTATAAGGCCATTGTGTGCTACTGATGGTGACACATGCGACGTTGCCGGCTCCTCACATAAATCTGAGTTTGTCATAAAATTTTATAGAGGGCATTAATGCTATATCGAAGATTTTATAATGCCATTGTGTGTTATTTGTGGTGGACACATGCGACGTTGCCGGCTCCTCACATAAATCTGAGTTTGTCATACAATTTTATAGAGGGCATTAATGCTATATCGAAGATTTTATAATGCCATTGTGTGCTATTAATGGTGACACATGCGACATTGAAAAATGAAAAATGAATGAATAATCAAAAATGCAAAATGAAAAATGAAAAATGAAAAATGAAATATGAAGACTGAAAATGAAAAACGAAAAATGAAAAACGAAAAACCAAAAACGAAAACGGACAACGGAAAACGGAAACGGAAAACTGAAAACGAAAAATGAAAACTTATAAAAGATGACAGGTACCAGATACCAGATACCAGAAACCAGATACCAGATACCAGACACCAGATACCAGACACCGGATACCAGATACCAGACACCAGATACCAGACACCAGACACCAGATACCAGATACCAGATACCAGAAACCAGATACCAGATCCACATACCAGATACCAGATCCACATACCAGATACTAGATACCAGATACTAGATACCAGATACTAGACACCGGATACCAGATACCAGAAACCAGATACCAGATCCACATACCAGATACCAGATACCAGACACCAGACACCAGATACCAGATACTAGATACCAGACACCAGATACCAGATAGCAGATACCAGAAACGAGATACCAGACACCAGATACCAGATAAAAAGATAACAGATACCAAATACCAGATACCAGATACCACACACCAGATACCAGACACCACATACGAGATACCAGATACCAGATACCAGACACCAGATACCAGATACCAGACACCAGATACCAGACACCAGATACCAGACACCAGACACCAGATATCAGATACCAGATACCAGATACTAGACACCAGATACCAGATCCACATACCAGATACCAGACACCGGACACCAAGATACTAGATACCAGACACCAGATACCAGACACCAGGTATCAGATACCAGACACCAGACACCAGATACCAGACACCAGATAGCAGATACCAGAAACGAGATACCAGATACCAGATAAAGAGATAACATATACCAAATACCAGATACCAGATACCAGACACCACATACGAGATACCAGATACCAGATACCAGACACCAGATACCAGATACCAGATACCAGATACCAGATACCAGACACCAGATACCAGACACCAGATACCAGATACAGATCATACCAGATACCAGAAACCAGACACCGGATACCAGACACCAGATATCAGATACCAAATACCAAGTACCAGATACCAGATACCTGATACCTGATACCAGACACCAGACACTAGATACCAGACACCAGACACCAGATACCAGATACCAGACACCAGATACCAGATACCTCATACCAGACACCAGATACCAAACACCAGACACCAGATACCAGACACCAGACAACAGACACCAGACACCAGATCCCAGACACCAGACACCAGATACCAGATACCACACACCAGATACCAGATACCAGACACCAGATATCAGATACCAGACACCAGATACCAGATGAAGAGATAACAGATACCAAATACCAGATTCCAGATACCAGATACCAGACACCAGACACCAGATACCAGATACCAGACACCAGATACCAGACACCAGATACCAGACATCAGATACCAGACACCGGATACCAGATACCAGACACCAGATACCAGATACCAAATACCAGATACCAGATACCAGATACCTGATACCAGATACCTGATACCAGATACCTGATACCAGATACCAGATAAAGAGATAACAGATACCAAATACCAGATACCAGATACCAGACACCAGATACCAGATACCAGACACCAGATACCAGATACCAGACACCAGACCCAGATACCAGATACCAGATACCAGACACCAGATACAGACATCATACCAGATACCAGACACCGGATACCAGATACCAGATACCTGATACCAGATACCAGATAAAGAGATAACAGATACCAAATACCAGACACCAGATACCAGATACCAGACACCAGATACCAAATACCAGATACCAGATACCTGATACCAGATACCAGATCAAGATGCCAAAGGATAAAAAATGATTAGAGATAGGGATAAAGTTATCGCTAGCATTGCATTAGCATACCAGCAACTGCGCTACGTGAGGTTTTAAATAAAGACATCAACGTGCAATATTTTGCATAGCGTTAGCGTGCCAGCAACTGCGCTAGTTTCATTAATATTGTTTTTTGAATAGGATGACTTATTGAATATATCATTGACAGTGGACCATAGGTGTCTAGAGTCATGTGAATTATTATTCACTTGTTTTATATAGTAATTTTTTTTTGCTTTTCTCAAAAGTTCTATAAATTTGTTTTTATACTGATTATAATGATCTATATTTTCTTTCGTGGGTAAATATTTCATGATTTTCTACAGTACCTATTTCTTTTCGTTTGCAGATTTTATTAGTCCTTTGGTCATCCAATCATTTCTGCTTTTTTCCTTGTGACTTATTTTAACCTTATTAGTACTAACTTCAATTACTTTTTGAATTTTGTGTATTAATAAATTTGTAGCTTCGTCTAAAGAATTTGCTAAAAAAATTTCGTCCCATTGATTCCGTTTGTGCGTTAAATATTAATTTTGAGTTGTCAGTGAAATATTTGTATCAAGGTTTCTTTCATTTTTTGCCCTTGGGCAGTTCTGGTTTTTATTTTGTGAAGATATCAATAATACAATGGAATAATGATCTGTAATATCTGTAATTTATTACAAATTATAACCTTGTCGACTGGACTATCGCGTCTCGGGCCGCTGGTGACTCCTCGTCGGCAGTCCACTAATCAACTGTCGGAGAGGCTATTATTCGTATCTCATCAATGATGTATTTTATATTTTATAATTGTAATCATAAAATATCAATAATTGGAGTCAAGATTTTAGAAAGGCAGTAACTGATTTTAATGCCTTTTACGTAAGTACGGAAGTATATGGTATGTCATCCAGTAAAAATTGTGCAATCTTGCAAACGATCTTCCTTATGAACCAGATACTAGAAATTATAAATCCCTAACTAATTCGAAGGTTTAAGCGGTTATCAAGTGTCATTATCTGTACACCTAGTGCACCTTTCATATTATTTATAAACGCACGCTTCCTTTGTGTGAATGCGTTCTGTTGGTTTATTCATATCGTTCATGACAAAAAGTGGAAATCATAATTCCAAGAAAGCCGCACAGGAGGAATATTAAACAAAGAATACATAACGGTGAATCGACATAAAATGCAGACAGCCAGACGTCTGATCTTGATTTCGATTTTTGGATATGTACATATATATGGATTCACACTCACACTGGATTGGGTGTAAAATGGGCTTAAGTATTACTGCGTGTTAGGCAAAAATTTCAGATATACTATACCAGTAATGATGAATTTGTTACAAAGGTTTTCTAGGTATATGTATGTTTGTTTACTATTATACAGATAATATATACTAAGTGACATATAAATCTGAACACCCAGTTTAAATGGTTTTTATTTTAATAAAATTTTGTATAAGTACTTAATGAAGCATAATAAGTAAATGATAAAAATTTCAAAATGATTGCACTGCTTCAAAGCCCTTTGACCTTTAATAATGTGTGGATGCACCCTGATGTGCTACGCATTCTCCAACGCGCCTAGGCATGCTTCTGAGCAGGTGGTCAATGTCCTCCTGTGGTATCTCATTCCAGGCAACCACCAACTCCTCTCGAAGTGCTTCTAGAGTCTGAGGAGGACGTTGCAAATTGAGCAATCTCGTACCCATCATATCCCACACGTGCTCAATTGGGGATAAGTCGGGAGATCTTGGTGGCCATGGTAACAATGTGACATCATTATGTTGAAAGAAGTCTATTGTGACTCTTGCAACATGTGGTCGGGCATTATCTTGTTGGAAAGTTGGATCTGCCAGGGTAAAAGATGGGGTTCTAGAACTTCGTGGATATAACGCTGCGCGTTCATGTTACCTCTGATGAAGATTAAAGGTGACCTGGAACCATAAGCTATCGCACCCCAAACCATAACTCCAACAGTGTGATGAACATGTCTTTCAACAAAAAACTGTGGATTCCTCCTTTCACCACGTCGCCTTCTAACCCTGGCACGACCATCGTGCATACCTAAACAAAATCGAGACTCGTCACTAAAGACAATACTGTTCCATTCCTGATCCCAGAGTGACCGTTGTCTGCACCACTCAAGGCGATTACGTCGGTGTTCTCGAGTTAAAGGGAGGACCCAGTGTGGCCGGTATGAAAACAAGCCAAAACTTCTCATTCGTCGGTAAACACTTCGCATGCCAATAGGTCTTCCGTGTTCTGCAAACCATTCATTTGCAATGGACCTGGTAGTGGAGAAACGGTCCCTTAAGGCTATTAATCTTAGGCGGCAATCTTCACGGTCTGTTGTTCTACGGCGGCGTCCAGTGCCCCTTGCTCTTTGCGTACGGCCTTCTCGAAGCCATGCCTGACAACACCTAACCACAGTGTCTACACTTCTTTGCACTCTAACTGCAATTGCCCGAAAAGAAAGTCCAGCTTCCCGAAGTCCCACTATACGGCCCCTATCAAACTCACTAAGTTGACGAAATCGTACAGGTCTCCGTACTCTAGGCATCGTAACCGATCGTCAAGGATGTCAAGACCAAAATCCGCCAACGTTGATTCTTTACTGCGGCTGAAATATTCATTTTTAGAGCGTTAGTGAATTAAAAAAAAGCAGTATAAAAACCGGAATGTCCAACTGATAAGGCTGACAATTTTTCACTTGTTATTTACAGTAAGATAAATACATTCACCAACTTTTATTAAAATAAAACCATTTAAACTGGGTGTTCGGATTTATATGTCACTTAGTATACATACTAGCTTCAGAAAAACACCCAGTAATGATGAATTTATTACAAAGGTTTTCTAGGTATATTTCACTATTATAAAATAATGAACTAGCTTCAGAAAAACGAGATATACCTCCACCCCGCCTCGTACAACCGATATTTAACCCGTACAAAACTTTTCAAATGATCAGGAGGCGCTGATACGTCAAAAAACGATGTTTGAGCGTCTATATTATTCGTTAACCAACTGCATCTCGGCCGGCACTGGACAGATTTTTTAAAACTACAAAGATTTTTCGTCCTTGGCATAGTACTATCCTTGTGCCAAATTTTCATCAAACTCTGAGCAGTACTTTCCAAGTTATAGATGGGCCATGGCTTGGCAGACAGACAAGCAGATTCTAGATCTTTGGCTCCATTTTGAACCAATACTTGTCATTACGCTACTAATATTTTTCCGTATTTTCCGCATCTGTACAAATTAGGGATCCAACATGTCATTTACCTTGATATTTATATAAGATACTTGAGTTGAAAATAAAATTAGTTGAAACGTTAATGTTTGACTTGACTTTATTATTGTTCTACTTAACTTGAGGTCAAGCATTTTCAAACAACTTGAACTTGATGGCAAATTATATTTTTGTTCTATTAAAGGCCTTCAGTGATACTTATTTTTACAACCGATGAACCCTATTTTGTATTTTAATGCAAATAATCACGAGTGGTGATAAAAGGCATGAACATGTATTCCCAAAACTAGTTTTATTGGCATTATCGACACCTGCAATATCAGCGCCCATTGAAAGGGAATTCAAGAGCTGCATTGACCATTACTGAATCCCTGATAAGTCCGTTAGGACTCTCATGTGTATTAACACCTAGGTAGCGAATGAAAGCTGATTCAGAATTTTTAATTTTTTTTGTATCAGCTGATGAAGAAATACTTTTTTTCTAGTTGAATATAGAGTTTTATTAGATATAAGATGAACACACTATTTTGTTCGTTATGTATTGTATTCTCTGTGACTAATTACAAGGTGTTTACGTTTTGTACTTTATACTAATATTTATTTTACAAAAATAAAGCAATATCAAGACTTGAATTTTAAGTACTTGACGTAAAAACTACTTGGCTTGCATTGCTAATATACTAAGTGACATATAAATCCGAACAGCCAGTTTAAATGGTTTTATTTTAATAAAAGTTGGTGAATGTATTTATCTTACTGTAAATAACAAGTGAAAAACTTTTCAGCCTTATCAGTTGGACATTCCGGTTTTTATATTGCTTTTTTTTTAATTCACTAACGCTCTAAAAATGAATATTTCAGCCGCAGTAAAGAATCAACGTTGGCGGATTTTGGATCTTGACATCCTTTACGATCGGTTACGATGCCTAGAGTACGGAGACCTGTACGATTTCGTCAACTTAGTGAGTTTGATAGGGGCTGTATAGTGGGACTTCGGGAAGCTGGACTTTCATTTCGGGCAATTGCAGTTAGAGTGCAAAGAAGTGTAGACACTGTGGTTAGGTGTAATCAGGCATGGCTTCGAGAAGGCCGTACGCAAAGAGCAAGGGGCATTGGACGCCGCCGTAGACAAACAGACCGTGAAGATCGCCGCCTAAGATTATTGGCCTTAAGGGACCGTTTCTCCCACTACCAGGTGCATTGCAAATGAATGGTTTGCAGAACACGGAAGACCTATTGGCATGCGAAGTGTTTACTGACGAATGATAAGTTTTGGCTTGTTTTCATACCGGCCACACTGGGTCCTCCCTTTAAACTAGAGAACACAGACGTAATCGCCTTGAGTGGTGCAGACAACGGTCACTCTGGGATCAGGAATGGAACAGTATTGTCTTTAGTGACGAGTCTCGATTTTGTTTAGGCATGCACGATGGTCGTGCCAGGGTTAGAAGGCGACGTGGTGAAAGGAGGAGTCCACAGTTTTTGTTGAAAGACAGGTTCATCACACTGTTGGAGTTATGGTTTGGGGGTGCTATAGCTTATGTTCCAGGTCACCTTTAATCTTCATCAGAGGTAACATGAACGCGCAGCGTTATATCCACGAAGTTCTAGAACCCATCTTTTACCCTATCTTGACACCCTGGCAGATCCAACTTTCCAACAAGATAATGCCCGACACATGTTGCAAGAGTCACAATAGACTTCTTTCAACATAATGATGTTCACATTGTTACCATGGCCACCAAGATCTCCCGACTTATCCCCAATTGAGCACGTGTGGGATATGATGGGTAGATTACTCAATTTGCAACGTCCTCCTCAGACTCTAGAAGCACTTCGAGAGGAGTTGGTGGTTGCCTGGAATGAGATACCACAGGAGGACATTGACCACCTGATCAGAAGCATGCCTAGGCGCGTTGGGAATAGCGTAGCACATCAGGGTGCATCCACACATTATTAAAGGTCAAAGGTCTTTAAAGCAGTGCAATCATTTTGAAATTTTTATCATTTACTTATTATGCTTCATTAAGTACTTATACAAAATTTTATTAAAATAAAACCATTCAAGCTGGGTGTTCGGATTGATATGTCACTTAGTATATGTAATACTTGATTGGATTTCAAGCCAGGTAGCTTGAAAATCAAATCCTAGTACAAATATTCGTACAACTTAAGTGTATTTTCCAGCGGCTTTTTCGATGTAACTTGTCTGCCAGTTCGCCTGTTGGCGGCACTTGTAGCACCTATAATCAAGTCGGCAGCTAGTCGGCGGTTGTAATTATTTACCTTTTTGAAAAGAGGCTAAACGACCGCGTCATGGTTGCTTGTTGTTATTGGTAAACAACGAACCGCTATTGCTTCTTTGTTTCATCTGCAAACGTATCGGTGTTTACCGTCTTTGGTGTCATAGGTATGCTAAATTAATATTTTATAACGAAACATGAACATTATTGCATCTTCAAACATACGTTATTAACCTGTTTCATATTCTGAAAAAAATGTATTAAGATCGAACGTCCCTTTTTTCGCTTTTTTCAACTACCTGTTTGCAGCAGTATTCTAATCCTTTTCATCTGATTACTTCATGCGGTGTATAGAGATCACTAAAAAACATCGTTTTCAATTTAGTTTTGTCATAAAATGCATTTATTTTTTGTGCATTTTATTGAGGATTTATCCTTCGATCGTCACTTGTTAACAAATATTAGTACAGCTCTGAATTGTATCCACTTTTATGGATGAATAAAACCGGTCATTACTTCTATTCTTATCACTTTTTCTCTTCAAAAATCTTTGCTTTTCTTGAGAGAAAAAAAAGTGATAAGAATAAAAGTGACCACCCGTTTCATTCTTCCATAAAGGAGGAATTATTCATACACAATTTCAGAGCTGTAGGTATATTTGTTATCAAGTTCCGATTGATCAAAAGATACACAATGAA
Organism: Acanthoscelides obtectus; assembly: GCA_963669975.1. Classification (NCBI taxonomy): domain Eukaryota; kingdom Metazoa; phylum Arthropoda; class Insecta; order Coleoptera; family Chrysomelidae; genus Acanthoscelides; species Acanthoscelides obtectus. The sequence goes on along the minus strand of CAVLJG010000121.1, from coordinate 4,949,095 downwards.
ATGCACAAAACATTGTCTCTATACACACCATTATATTATCAGATGAAAAGATTTAGAATTCTGCTGCAAACAGGTAGTTGAGAAAAAATCTAAAAAGGGAACGTGTCACCTTAAGGTTCAGAAAGGTTTTTGGCAAGGTGGGTACCGCATCATATCTAAATAAAAAAATAGCTTCAAGTAGATTGATTCAATACTTCCTACGCCTTCGTTGGAGGTTTAGAAGAAAAGGCAAAGTCAAGACGTTTCAAAACGCAGAATCGTGACTAAGTAGGGTCACTTAGGTACGATGAACCTTCGACCTATATTCAGGGTGTTCCTTAATGATATGCGAATATTAAGGGTGTGAATCTACATGAAAAATTAATGTTAGTTTGCTTTAGAAACTATGGCTCAAAAATGTTTCCTTACAAAAACTCGGGCTGTTGAAGTCTTAGGAAAAATATGGAAATTAATTAATATTTCAGATATTTCACTGATATTTAGTTGCATAGTGAAAGTTAATAAAGTTGCATATTTTTCAATACAAAATAATTTTTAGCTTTAACAGTGCCGCGCGTAAGGGGACTGATTCGATATTTTTTAATAAAGAAATGGTACGCCAATAGTTTTTTTGCCCAATAAAAATATTTTTGAATTCCCCGTTCAATTTAAAACCAATGATCTCTCTTGAATTGTTTTCCTTCGATACGCCATTCTGAGTAAAAAAATAAAACCGTTCTATTGTTTAACTTGCAAAATTATTAATTTAATTGAAAAAATTAAACACATTAGGGGAATGAACAACAACAACTGACAACAAAACATATCATTAAAACCAACGAAATGATACAAAAATGTTGGAAAAATTGCAGCCCCTTTCACTTAGTATGCATGATTCCGCCCTCCTTCTCATGGAACTGCGCACTCTGTTGATATCCCTGAGTGTTTTTTATTCTATCACAAGCTGCAACTATTCTTTCTCTTAATGCCTCCCTTAATGCCCCACAAAAAAAATATGAAACTGTTGAGGTCTGGGACCTTGGTGACCATTCTTGGGGCCCACCGCGGCCAATCCAACGATTTGGATAAACAGTTTGTAAATAATTACGAACCGCTACACTGAAATGCGCTGGTGCACCATCATGCAGTATACTTTATCCTGAAGTTACTTGAACACTGTGAAGTTACCGGGTGCGTTTTATATATCTACATAGTCATGCCATAAGTTCTGTCCCTCGTTTTCAAACAAGTTGTAGACCTGTTAATACTTGTCCGATTGTTTTACATGTGGGTGTCAGTTGATTAAGCGCTTTCGGGTAATTACATATACCTCAGTTTGTATTGATCTCTCGAAGCATAACGATGGAGTGGGGCAAGGCAGAGAAACGTATTGCAGTGATAGCTTTACATAAGTGTAATCACAGTGCTAGTCAGATTTTTGAACTCTTACGCGGCCTTCAAATATCGTGTAAATTTGTGTCTAGGACCATTCAGCGGTACAATGAGACGTCCTCTGTTGATGACAGGCCAAGAAGCGGAAGACCTCGTCAAGTAAGGACTCCAGCAGCCATCAAAGCCGTAAAAGCCAGGATTCAAAGGAATCCACTCCGGAAGCAGAAGATCCTATCCAGGGAAATGAAGATTCCTGTCCGGACGATGTCGCGCATCATTAAACAAGACCTAGGGCTAGGGGCTTACCGGAGACGTACGGGCCAGCGACTTACGGCCACCTTGCGACACATCAGGGCGACAAGATCCAAGAAGCTCTTGGAGAGGTACGCAGCTGGGGGATTCCGAAAGATTTTGTTCACGGATGAGAAAATCTTCACCATAGAAGAAAAATTCAACCGACAAAATGACAAAGTGTATGCAAGGAGTTCACAGGAAGCTTCGGAGATCATTCCGAGAGTTGAGAGAGGCCACCACCCTGCGTCAGTCATGGTTTGGTGGGGGGTGTCCTACGAAGGGGTCGCTCAGCTCCATTTCTGTAAACAGGGCGTGAAAACAAAAGCGGCAAACTATCAGAGCGACATACTGGATCCTATCGTCAAGCCTTTAAGTGGTAAATTGTTTGCCAACCAACACTGGGTCTACCAGCAGGATTCCGCCCCCGCTCACAAGGGTAAGAGTACGCAGCGCTGGCTGGAAAGCAATGTGCCAGAGTTCATTGCTGCGGAAGATTGGCCCTCAGGGAGTCCGGACCTCAATCCTTTAGACTACAAGTTGTGGGACCTGCTAGAGCAGTTGGCCTGCTCCAAAGCCCACCGTAATATCGAGTCCCTGAAAGCGGATTTGATCCGATCAGCGGCAGCTATTCCTTTGGAAGCTGTGCGTGCAGTGATAGATGAGTGGCCCGCGAGATTGAAGCAGTGTGTGAAGGCCAAGGGGGGACATTTTGAAAAACTGTTTGATTATGAATTCTAAAAATGTTGTCGAATAAATAATATCTTTCATATAAATATATCTTATCTTGTTTCATTTTTATCATGAGATTATCATGGGACAGAACTTATGGCACGACTACGTATATTTAACACGCTCTGTTGCTGCAAAAATCGCCAAATTTCGCAGAAAATATCCCCCGTATAAGATCAAAGGCAGTTTCACCGGTCCACGTGGAGTAAAGCACGCCTATGCGTGGACATAGCCAATGAGAAAGCGTGTATTTCAGAGCTCCGAACAAGTGCAGGTGGCTACTGAAAATTGAAACAGTTTAGACAGCGCCGTGTAGCGGTGAATAAACGTGTGTTCTTTAGTCTGTCCGTCTTTTTTCATAGATTTTATTAGTTTGTGTGTTTTTGACTTTTGAATACTCAGTTTAGTTATTGATTTAATTGTTGTGTTGATTGTTCTTGTGTGTCCTAAATATGGCTCTTTGGAGACCTTGGGAAAATGCTCCAAGCCACGAGGAGATGGTTGATGAACCTTTGCAGGCAGAATTCCTTCATAAAGATTTAGAGGAACAGACCCAAAGAGTAATCCTAAATATGTATGATTGTCTGAAAAACGAAAATCCAGATTCCTCGCAAAATCAAATTTTAAACAGAATTTGTATCCTGACAAAAATCAGTCGGTCTACCATTTATCGGGTTATAAAAAGGGGAGATGTAGTCAACCATTCCTTCCACAGAAAGCGCATAGGGCAAAAATTAAAAAGAATAGACGTGGGTTTTCAGGAAGATATTCGTCGTATAATATACGGATTTTATAAAGAAAATTTGGTGCCCACGTTGGAAATGATACGGGATAAATTAAAAGATTATCCTGAAGATTTTTATAATTACAAATGCTTAGACTCACTGCACTGTATTGTAAAACTGTGTGGTTTTCAATACAAAAAATTAGATAAAAGAATGGTGATTATGAAGTCGTCTCGAATCGTTGAATTGCGCCAAGAATTTTTGCACAAAGTTAAAATCTATAGAGAGCAGAAAAGAAATCTGATCTACCTGGATGAAACGTGGTATGATACCCATGATGTTGTGCAGTACGGCTGGGTTGACGACAGCAACAAGTGCATTTTAAATGCACCATGCAACCGTGGAAAACGAATCATTCTTCTCCATACTGGCAGTGAAAATGGATTTATACCTAATGCCTTGCTGTTATCTGCCAAAAATATCAAAGAATCATGTGCCGACTATCATGAGGACATGACCTCCGACTTATTTGAAAAGTGGATAGAGCAGCAGTTAATACCAAACATTTCCCCATATTCAGTGATTATTATGGACAATGCGCCATACCATTCCCGACAGAAAAACAAAATTCCGAATACAGGCACAAAAAACAAGACATTATTGATTTTATGAAGGATAAGGGAATGGAAATACCACAAAAAATCAACCAAAGCCATATCATTGGATCTTATTAAAAGACAAACATTTGAAAAAGAGTATGTTGTTGACAATCTGCTTCAGCAAAATGGCCATGAAGTATTACGTCTACCTCCCTATTACTGCATTCTTAACCCGATAGAGTTGGTCTGGGCTGCTTTAAAAAAAAGTAAGAAACATAATCAGACCCCTCAATTAAGTGAATCGCTATTGGCCACAATAAGAGATGCAGTATCTCATATTGCTGCCACAGACCTATGGAAGCAGTGTTCTAGGCATATTATTGAAAAAGAAAATGAATATTGTGTTTTGCCTCCTGTAAATCCCGTTGTAATTCCTCTACAAGATGACTTAGCGACAGCTCCGAAGGCGAGGATGATATATAAATACCTATAATGTAAGTCTTTATATACCTTTTTATACAGGGTTATCCAAATTAAGTGTCCACCATTAGTAACTTTGTTATTAGTGAAAATACAAAGTTGTTTGAATTAGCAAACTAGTAGCATTTTTAACGCTGGTAAAAATGAGAAATAAAAAAAAACAATT
>CAVLJG010000121.1:4922688-4944231 GCA_963669975.1 Acanthoscelides obtectus | reverse complement strand
AGTATAGCACATGAGTGTCATTTTATTGATATGTTTCTCAAATAGTAAATTTCATCTATATAATGAGTGTTTTAATGGATACAACTTACGTATTTAGGTAATTCACAATATGTCTTTTAGAAGGTTCTAAAATTCAGTACTTCCGGAAACATGGAAAAACCGAATTTTCACAAAATCGTTTCAATTTTATGTAGTGGGATTTAAAAATAAAGCCCGTAAGAAAGAAAAACAAAGTTGAGAATGGAGGTTGAAAGCAAAAACGTCTAATTGAAAATTTGACAATGATAATGTGCAATTTATCTCATTTCAAATAAGACCGGGAGATAAACAACAATTTTTTAATAAATCCTGTATATGAAACTAAGGACTACTACCTGATGATATATATATCACATTATATATTTTTATTATAGCGCCCATTAGAAGATGTCGAAATGAAACGTCATATTGGAATTCTAATTACCACCTTTGTAGAGAAAAAAAGTGGCAATGCTGAAATGCACTTATTTCGATATACAGGGTGTTTCAAATTCGACCCTCACCATTGGGATCTCAGATACTGTAAGAAGATACAAACTCGCTTAAATTGGGGCAAACTTGCGTATTTAGGTAACTAAAAAAATGCCGTTTAGAGAGTTTCTGAAATTCAAAGCACTTCTGGAGAGAAGCAAAGAAACGAATTTTCCTATAATCGTTTTAAAAATTTTTACTGACTTTATTTGTAGTGGGATTCTAAAATAAGTTGCACATTCCCTACAATTTCAATATGACGCTTGGTCTATTGTCCTCGAGCATCAACTTTTTTTTTCTTATGGATGCCATATTGGAGTTTTGCACAGATCAATAGAGTTTTCAATTCTTATTCCAAAAATGTATAACGTGTTATACAGAAACTTTGCCAAACCCTAGCTATTTCAAAATTTACTAGGTAGGCCTTGAAATTATCAAATAGTTATTTGTTTTGTATAGCATATTTATCGCAAAATAGGTAATCAAAATGAAAAAAAGATTGCCTATTGTAATTACCACTTTTTTCCTCTACATGATGGAGTAGCCCATTTTCAAATTGGGGTTTGTTCTTTCGACTTCGTTCACCAACTTTGTTTTTCCACATTGACGTTATACTGGAATTTTACATTCAAATACACTTCAATACCTACTGCAAAGAATAATATTAATTTAATTGAATATCTAGAGTTTATCCTGACATAAATAAATGCAACTTAATGCAGAATTAAACATTGTGTTCGATTGTGTAAAATTTTAATATGGAGTCCATAAGAAAAAACAAAGTAGTAACGTCCAACTGAGAATTTGACATTGCCTTCTTCTAGTGGAGAAAACTGGCAATGCCATATGCAATATATTTTTTAGAAGCCCATTTCAAATAAAGGCAGAAAATAAACAACGATTTTGCGATAAATCCTGTGTACGAAACAAATGATTATGTGATAATTACAAGGCCTACCCAGGATACTCTATTTATTTTGATTGAGATAACTTAGGTTTGGTAATGTCCATGTATGACATATTATATATTTTTTAGATCAGGATTGAAAACTCCATTCATCTGTGTAAAAATCCAATACGGCGTGCATAAGAAAAAATAAATTTGATTCTGAAGGTCAAGAGACGGAACGTCATATTGAAATTATAAGTATAGTATACCATCTTGTAGAGAAGAAAAAATGGCAATTTTACTGTGTAATTTAATTTAAAATCCAACAACAAATAAAGTCAGTAAAAAAATGATTTGGGAAAATTCGGTGACATATAATCCGAACACCCAGTTTAAATGGTTTTATTTTAATAAAATTTGTATAAACTAATGAAGCATAATAAGTAAATGATAAAATTTCAAAATGATTGCACTGCTTTAAAGCCCTTTGACCTTTAATAATGTGTGGATGCACCCTGATGTGCTACGCATTCTACGCTTCTAGAGTCTGAGGAGGACGTTGCAAATTGAGCAATCTCCTACCCATCATATCCCACACGTGCTCAATTGGGGATAAGTCGGGAGATCTTGGTGGCCATGGTAACAATGTGACATCATTATGTTGAAAGAAGTCTTGCAACATGAGGTCGGGCACATTATCTTGTTGGAAAGTTGGATCTGCCAGGGTGTCAAGATAGGGTAAAAGATGGGGTTCTAGAACTGCGTGGATATAGCGCTGCGCGTTCATGTTACCTCTGATGGAGATTAAAGGTGACCTGGAACCATAAGCTATAGCACCCAAACCATAACTTCAACAGTGTGATGAACATGTCTTTCAACAAAAAACTGTGGATTTCTCCTTTCACCACGTCGCCTTCTAAACCCTGGCACGACCATCGTGCATGCCTAAACAAAATCGAGACTCATCACTAAAGACAATACTGTTCCATTCCTGATCCTAGAGTGACCGTTGTCTGCACCACTCAAGGCGATTACGTCGGTGTTCTCGAGTTAAAGGGAGGACCCAGTGTGGCCGGTATGAAAACAAGCCAAAACTATCATCATTCGTCGGTAAACACTTCGCATGCCAATAGGTCTTCCGTTTCGGCCAAACCATTCATTTGCAATGGAGCTGGTAGTGGAGAAACGGTCCCTTAAGGCCAAAATCTTAGGCGGCGATCTTCACGGTCTGTCTGTTGTTCTACGGCGGCGTCCAGTGCCCCTTGCTCTTTGCGTACGGCCTTCTCGAAGCCATGCCTGACAACACCTAACCCACAGTGTCTACACTTCTTTGCACTCTAACTTCAATTGCCCGAAAAGAAAGTCCAGCTTCCCGAAGTCCCACTATATGGCCCCTATCAAACTCACTAAGTTGACGAAATCGTAGAGGTGGCCGTACTCTAGGCATCGTAACCGATCGTAAAGGATGTCAAGAACCAAAATCCGCCAACGTTATTCCGTTAATATCGGCGGGAAATGTTCATTTTGAGAGCGTTAGAGTAATTAACAAAAAGCCGTATAAAAACCGTAATGTCCAACTGATAAGGCTGAAATTTTTTCACTTGTTATTTACAGTAAATAAATACATTCACAACTTTTATTAAAATAAAACCATTTAAACTGGGTGTTCGGATTTATATGTCACTTAGTATATAATAAGATCGGATGTTTTGGGGATTGAAGTTCATAAATATCCCTGGTTTGCGAAATAATTGTAGAGTCTAGTTTAATTACTGCAAGTTGTTCAAGGGGGTATCCAAAACATGGACGCATAAAATGGGTACACCAATTTTTGTGGGAAAAACATTTTATTCGACAACCAGGAATGAGAAAACGTGTTTTTTGGGATTCAATCGAAAGTGTTGGCAAGGACGAAAAAACTTTTCATATAAGATTTTTATGTATTTATGAGACCTACAAAATGAGGCCACAAGTAAAAAGATCCGACTAATACCAAAAAAGTTATGGCCGAAAACCGAGGTAAACTGCAGGTCTTAGCACTTGTTGGTAATGCGACTATGAATTCTCGCAGATATTTGAAATTCTTCAAATTCGTACTTCTAAATAACCACAACATAATTGGAGTAGTTTTTGAGAATTTCTAATTGCTTATCACAAACACCTGTTTTCCGGCCATCACTACTAGTTTATTGAGCAATATACAGGGTTAGTACAAAGGGTATTTTATAGCAAAATACACTTGCCGATATCGCAAACCATTTCGGAAGATAAATGTTATTTTTATGCAAAAAAGTACTGGTTACGTTTTTTCTTCTAAACAATTCAAAACATTTCGTATTTGTGAGTAATTCGCAACAAACGATGATAGACTCATCCGCTTGTTTGAAAATGTATATCGCAAGGTAAACACGTGTATTTTGCTATTAAATGCTCTTTGACGAACCCTGTATGTTGCTCAATAAACTAGTAGTGATGGCCGGAAAACAGGTGTTTTGGGATAAAAAATTAGAAATCAAAAAACTACTTGACCAATATACTCTCATTTTATTGGTGTTATTTAGAAATACGAATCCTACGTATTTGAAGAATTTCAAATAGTTGCGTGAAATTATCGTTGCATTACCAAGTGCCAAAACTGGAGTTTGCCTCGGTTTTCGGCCAATAACTTTTTGGTGTTAGTCGGATCTTTTTGCGTGTGTCTCATTTGTATGTCTCATAAATACCTAAAATCTATATAAAGAGTTTTTTTGTTCCTGCCAACATTTCGATTGAATCCTAAAAATCATTCTTTGTTGTCAAATAAAAAGTTTGGTGTACCCATTTTATGCGTCCATGTTTTAAACACCACTTAAACAACTTGCACCAATAAAACCAGACTTTACAATAATTTCGGGGAAATTTGCTAATATGATTAGACTATGACTAGTTCTGCAATAATCGATCGAGTTTCTTCAATTTGAAGCATGGGCACTAATTCGGAGGTATGACTGGAAGTGTTGATTGGACTTCCACAACTTTTCAGCAGTGTACCCCCATACTTCGACCATTCGGCTACGACCGAACCCAGAAGGGGCTCCTATTTTCAGGAACCCCCTCCATTCAGGTGATGCGGGAGCCAGCGAGTGTTTAGCTACTTCACTGTAATAACACTTTCTGGTGATCTGTCTTATCAGATTTTTCTGGTGGAACTGTATGCCAGCTCGCATTGTCGTCCGGGCCACCACTGTGGCCGCTAAATGCCGCTGATTCTAGTCCAACTTATTCTTATGGTTCTTAAATATTTCGAAATATAAAGTTCAGTTGTCAAGCTTACAATGAAATTGTCAGGATACAATTCCAAATGACATTTATTCACCAAGATGTTTTTTGCTTCCATTATTTCCCTAGGGTAGAAATGCTACTTCTCAATAAGGCATTGCTGCCAATAATGATTACTTCTCAAGCTAGCAGTGAAAATATAATTACTGGAGGTTCTTCCTGTGCTTGAAAAATTGATTACGACTGACAATTTTCCCTAAGCCCTAGCCTGTGCATTATACAAATCATTAATGTAACCAAAGATAAAAATAAACGCTCCATATCATTGGCTTGTAAAATTTTATGTCTACATTTACAAACAAATAGAACAGTATCTACTAATAAAGTTCAAAAGATAGGGCATTTCTAGTTTTACTAATACACTAATAGCATAAACAGGAAAATAGCTAATGGACCAGCTTCACATTGTTTCCGTTTGTGAAATGAGATGTGCTTGATGCCTACCGCACACTGATGAAGATAATTACGAATAACCATAGGCGCGTCATATACAGTTTTTTTAAGAGTCATGTTTTAGAGCTCACCCGTCTGAAGTACGAAACCAATTTTAAATAACCGTGGATACAGTTACATGTGAGGAGTTTTTGCGCCATCTGATGATCCCAGTTCCTCTGTGACGGTTCACATTTTCGCACCATAACCTATCCAAATTTGTTAAGTTTTCATTTTATTTGAAGCGCTGTTAAAAGAGGCTGAGTTTTTGTTCATTATTTGAAGTTAGGAAGTGACTATGTGGCGCTATTAAAAGTGGGAATACAATTTTAGAGTATCTTCTGTGTAGCTAAGGTTTCGTTCAAAACGGAAACCACGAATCCATTTTTCTATTGAAGTAAAATACTTGGCCACGTATTAAGAATACAATGAGACAAGAATGTTTAATGCCTTAACCAAAAGGAAAATCTCACATTCATTACAGATTAGTGACGTACTTCAACCACTTTATTGAGATTCCAGGTGATGTATTCGACAATTAGTAGCTCCCTCCGACATGACTGCTTCACATCCAATCAGAGGTTATAGTTACATTAAAGTTTCGTAGAAGATTATTAAAAAATTGTCAAAGATTCTGCATTTACAGAAAGGATATTCATAACATCACTAAGAAATGTCGCTTAAGTATGTTTTAACCTATGTATTGTGGAGGATGGAAGTAGTAAAAAAATTAAAGCGGTTTGAATTTTTTTTTTTAATCTAAATCATTTCCAAGATATTCCTTGTTTTTCTAGGCCATACGGTATACAAAATCCGAATGGTCTGGAAGATACTTAAATCATAATTGAAATTGTCCCCATAATATATAAAACAAGTGTCACAAATAGTTTGGCTGATCATGCAATTTGATATCAGATCTTAAAAATAGGCCTGACAACCTAAAAAATGTAAGAATAATTATTTTGGAAAACAATTATCCACGTTAGCACTATTAAGAAAGAATGCATAAAATGTACAACTATAACAATAAACTAAACAGGAACAATAATAAAAAATACATATCGATGATGAATGTTTCCGGGTCTCTGAGGATAAATTGATAAAGTATTTTCTAAACATGATATCCAAATAACCCACAAAATTAAAGCCACGCATCGGTAAGGAATTACAAAAAGTAATCTAATACGTATATATAAAATACCATGTAAGGACTGCCCTCAAATTACATAGGACAACAAACTATACTTTAGCAAAAATAATGTGCGAGCATAAATCAAATTTAAATGCCACTGCATTAAGTAAACATGACATAGCACACCACCATTCAATATGCAAGATACTTACTAAAGAACAAGATTGACAAAAAATAAATATCTTGGAAATGATACAGATGGAAAGAGAATCAAACAGCATTCATTCCGAACAGACACATGCAATCTTCAAGTATGTATACAAGCCTTATTACAGGAACATAGTTGTGAATTTATTCCTCCTTCGCCTGTACTATTAAGTCGCTAATAATAATATTAGTATCTTGTTTTTGTTTGAACAACTTTTTTACTTCATTGTGCACATTAACGTATCTTCACGAATATGCCAGTTGCTCACAGACTGGTGGTACTACATGTATTATCTACGCATAAAAATTAAAAAAAAACGGGAAGCCATTATAAACTAAGAATTTTAAAATTATATGTGATTGTATTGTAATATTTTATTAGAAATACTTTTGTAACGCTTTTAATATTGTTTCATGTACCTGAGGATGGCCTAGATGGCCAAACGTTGTACGTTTGAAATAAAATTAATTCACGTTGACCGGAGCCCAAAAATTTTTATTCTAAAAAGGCATCCCTTTTGAGATACAGCCTGTTCAAGTTCATTTCTTCTAATACTGAGATTTTCAGTTTTTCTTAAATTACTTGAATAATTCAGATAAAACTGTGAATCGACTGTAGTCATTAAGGAACTTATATTGTACTAGCTATATCCACCTAAATTACCCCAGGGGCGGCGCTATCAGTTTTTATCCGGGCATTTGGAATTTTAATCTAAATACTCCCCTAGCACTGGTTCCTTTTTGAGTAAGGCCAAGGGATTTTAAAATTTCTACCTGCCTGTAGCTATACAAGCCGCCCTAGTTTCATTCTTCGGGAGCCATAAAGAGGATAGAATGAACTTATTTCAGTATTGGTATTTTAAAATATGCTTCAGTCAACAGTGAAGTCTGTTTTTCTCGTCTCCTTATGAATTAATTGAAGACGATTCTCACATTTCTGTTTAATTAGTAAGTTTCAGTTTATTTGCATTTTTTTATTGGCAAACTATTTAACTACCTGTTTACAAGTGGGAGAAAATGTTTGACGTCTCAAAGTCTCTTGATCGCACTGACAAAGAAACCAGTGTACTGCTTACCCTGTTAAAATTTGATAGCGGGGGGATAATTGAGTCGGATATGGCCAATACAGATCAAGTCTCATGATGTCTACCATCGATTCAGATAGTTTCATCCAGATCCCTCGTGTAATTTAAGAGAAATATCTAAATTGAAAGAAATTAACTAGAGCACCCTGTATCTTAATAACGACGCCGTACGATACATAGGTTTACATGAACTTATTTGTTAAGTTCAATAAGATCTACTAGCGGTCTGTTCTAGAGCTGAATAATTGTAAACATAGAAAATGGAATTGAGAAAAATTAAAAACAACTAAAAATCAAAAGCACATAAAATTGATACGAACACTTTTAATATCCGAGGAGGGTAGCCAAAAATAGCCGGAATAGCATTGCAGTGGGCGGAGCTTGCCCCTAGAGGCGTCAGCGCAACTCATTACCGGTTCAGTGCCACCTGAGTTGTCGATCTGGCTTATTTCGTTCCTCTGTAGTAGTATTATTTTTGATAGAGCTGTTTCGTGATTGTTTCGTTTTTTACGATGCCAGCTTCAGTGAATAACGTGCAGCTGTGAAATTTTGCTTTCTAATTGGCAACAATGCTGCTGAAACTGTTTTAATGTTGAAAATAGCTTACAAAGATGATGATATGGGTGTACAAGTGGTTTGCTCGATTTAAAAATGGCGGACATGTCGATTGATGACAAACCTCGCTCTGGACGTCCATCAACTGCCCGAATCGACGAAAATTGAAAGTGTTCGTCAAAAAAGACCCGATTTGTGGCATCAGAAGACTGGTTCTTCCACCACAATAATGCACCTGCGCACACAGCCATCTCTGTTCGATAGTTTCGGGCTAAACATGGCATCGTTGCGTTGCCTCATGCACCTTATTCGATTGACCTGGCTCCGTGCGACTTTGTCTTATTTCCACGGATGAAAACGGGGCATGAAATGATGGCGCTTTGACGACATTGAAGAGACCAAGAAAAAAACGAGGGAGGAGCTGTCAGACATTTCCAAGGAAGCCCTCAAAAAACGTTTCGAGCAGTGGAAGCACTGGTGGGACAAGTGTATTAATTGTAGTGGATAGTATTTTAAAGGAGATAAGGTTATTTTGTGAAAAAATTGAGAGCTTTTGAAAAATCATTCCTGTTTTTGTTTTAGTACCCCCTCGTACAGTATTTCAAACATATCTCTTTGAAATTGTAACGGTAATCTATAGTTCCAATCCCAGAAAAGATACCATAAATGCATTGCCTCTCAATAGTTATTAACCCTTAAAACAGGCGCCCATGGTTAGTATTAGGCGCAAATATAAACGATGCACAGGATGACGGGAAGCTCGCGAAATGATACAGAGTCTAGTCGTCTAAAGTTTGGCATGCATAACTGCAAGTATATATCTGTGTGTCCAAGAAAATAGTGTAACAGGTGTGCCAAGATCTTTGACGATTTATATTTCATGAGAACGCTCAGCCGATTATTATTAAGGTTTAAATACAACAGTACAACTACAGAAGTTTGTGTGGTGTGGAGTAGCAAAGAGATCACCACCGTCTAGAAACTCTAGAAGCTTACTAGAAGCTATTCTGTTGGAATTAACCACAATCTTTTCCGAAAGTGTTCTCTGTTGATATACAGTACTTTCTCTTGTGTCCCTGATTTACTTTTTGAACACGTTGATGAAACTGATGCATAAATAAATATTATAATTTAGCGTTGAAGAGACAGTTAAGAGGATAGGTGCCAATGTAGATCTTTTAAAAAAAAATTGTTGAGGTCCTGTGGTACATCATTCTAAATCATTTCTAAACTTTAAAGATAAACTTTAATATCTTTTAAAATGCCGTACTAGAGATTTGTCAAAGTTGACATTAATTCGCTTACCATTAATCCTCTAAACAACATTTTTCTTTTGGATAGATTTATCGAAACATAGAGTAAAGTATGGAATATTTAATTCAGAAAAATTTCAAATTTTGCAAACTTAAATGAAATCTTCGATATTTTTACTAGACTCTTCTAATAGAAGAAAACTGATATACACACCATAGCACTAATTTTGACCATCAGTTGCTGACTCATAAGCGAAACAAAATGTACAATAGTTCGTGATTTGGAATCCAGGGTACCAGTGATGATGATTATGATTATGATCCCACATTCTTTTTAAAAAAATTCCAAAATGGCGCCCAGCCGACACCTTTGAACTTGCAACTCTCACTTCATGATCCAGTATTTCAACTTGCTCACTTGACTAGATCAAAATAAGTGGGAGGGCGATTGAAGAAATCTTCATATTATTTTAATATTGATACCAGTGGGCTCTGGATTGAGGTGTATGCTTTCTGAAATAACAGGGATTCCCTCCTATGTCTGTATAAACAAGAATATGGATATGCGCCTATTTGGTGAGGGTTGGATTTTTTTAAACAATGAAATTGGAAAAGATGTCATTTCTCTAAATCTGTGATTAACGTAAATTTTATAGAACAATCGTCAAGGGTATTTTTGTTACATATGACTATTTTGACAATATTGTGGATAAATAAGCCAACATGTACGATATAAGCAAACCAAAAGGCGAAAAACGGGCAAGAATAAGGTAAAAGGTTTGATAACATTGATGTCACCTCAAATTACTACAGAAGATTGATGTTCATTTGTTTTATATATTTCTACAGTTTCCTTTTGTATTGTGAATTTATTGGTGCTTTTGAAGATTAAAAGAAAATAACTCAACTATCCTAAGGAGTAACTTTAGCTGTCGAGGTGAATACATCGTATATCAAAGTATTCCATATCTATTTGGTTTCTGGCAATTAAACCCATAATTAGTGAATAAATAAACCTTACTAACATTTGCACTGCCACTCAAGGCACATAAGATAACCAAAGGGTGAGCTCTAATAAAATTAGTTCAAAGAGTTCTACTATTGTCCAGAATAAGGTAGACGGATCAAAAGAGGATAGCAACAACAGAAATTACACAATATAAACCTACCATTCCAGCATGCTTTTGTGATGTCCTGATGTTTACCAAGCATCAATTAAATAACTTAAGCTCAACTATGTTTCATCCTCATAAACCTAATTATGAATACGAGGTCCGAGGTCTGAACTGTCGGCATTTTTTTCATTCAGCCTGCATATTCATTGGCAGTATCATTAGCATTATTTTTAGCTCCATTATAGTTTACATTGCGATCCAAGACTAAACTCTAACCACATTTGCGCATATCAGGTATCCATCAAAAATTAAATAAAAATAACTTACCTTTATAACTGGAATAAATTATCACAAATCGGTTTCGCTGTCGCATGAGGCGAAAATAATTCTGGAAACTGGATATCTGGAACAGGTTCTTTGGAGTATCCGAAACACCTGAGATGTGATTGGTGATCGTAAATTACATCTTGAACGGTCGCGCGGTCAAGTCAAATCGAAAGCTGTAGTTGCGTGCTTGTGCCTCGACGCGGCAGAGTCTGGATCTCTGGATCGGCGGACCTTTACGTCACGGAAGTGGGACCCCAGCTCAGCTTAGCCGGCTTAAAATAAGTCAAGGAACTGCTTATGCCGAACGCGTCGTCGCAGTGGACCGATGTATTACTAGTACAGGCGTTGCGTTGGCTCAGATTGAATGATTCTTAGCAACATCAAATTGATATACTTAGGTCCGATTCTACTATAGACCCGCAGGAATCAAATTTTGCGCCCGCGGCACAATTCGAAAAATGTCTCTCAAACTGACAAGAAATACGTCATATATAACATGATTCAGCTACAAAACCTATTTTTTCATTTGTTTCCGGACGCAAGAAGGTTTTGTGACCTACTCGCAACATGGACCAAACGTGATATGACGGAATTATTGAGCATTTTATTGAAAATAATAGTCGCACTGCTGGAGTACAAAATTCTGCTTAATGAGTTCTGAGAAGGCATAAATAAAATTACAGAATGCTTACTTTTTAACAAACATCGAGTAAATAATCGATTTGCTTGAATACCGAGAGAACAACCCTATCTCTCAAGCTGGCCCTATTACTTTTAACAGGGAGCTGTCGCGCACTGTACTGGACAGTGGGACGATGATGCCCGCGCCTCCGTGACAGTGGCAACTCCAGAAGTAGTCGTCCCACTGTCCATTAGAGGACGCAAGAGCTCCTTGCTTACAGGGCTGGTTTAGGGAAACAGGGTATTTCGCACGGTAGCCAAGTAAGTTCAATATTTACTCGATGTTTGTTAAAAAAATATGAATTCTGTAATTTTATTCATGTCTTCGAAGAATTTATCAAGCAGAATTGTAAAATGCTCATTTAATTACTGTCATATCAATCTAAATATGGTATCATGCAAATGTTTTTGTGCATTTTATGATCGTGGCCGTTAATTTAGTTTCCGGATGCAAATGAGAAATAGCTTTCTGTAGCTGCCCCAAGTGATTTATAATAATAATCACAATAAAGAAATACCTTTATTTGCTTAGCGGATATTATCTGAATAAGCTTATTAGCTGCTTTACGATATCAACCAAGCCAAAAGTTACAGAAACAGCCGGTGGTGTATGTATAGGCACAAATACAAGTAGAAATGTTTGTTATAAAAATACAATAAAATACTTAAACTTCTAAAATACGTTATTACTAATAAAAGAATCGAGAAATGGTCAAGTAGTCGCAGATTGGAACATACAATTAAATTGTTCCAAATCAGGTACATTAGATAAGATTAAAACAAATACATAGATACATCAATGACGAAATAAAGTCCTTAATTTTATTCCTACAAGAATGTAATGATGAAGTCCTCAGACTAGCTGGCAGGATATTGCATAGTGAAGGTGCGATGTAGGAGAAACGTTAAATTAGAAGTTAGTTCTGTGTGGCGGAACATCCAAAACATGTCCAACAAGTTACGCCATTGGTTTATATAGCTTATTATCTACGTAAGCCGGTTGTCTTATTAATAAGAATGGTTTGGGGAGATGAAAGGAGGTAGGTATACTACCAGTCTTTGTTGCATATTCAAACATTTCATTCCTTTGATATTGATGATAGATTCTTTCTCTCCTAGGTATTCCAGATTAATGCGTACACAGCTATTTTGAACCCTTTGCGGTCGGAAAGCCCAAAGGGCTAAACTATTTGTGAGCTTTATTTTGGTCCTTTAAGATAAGATGTCTTAAAACTGTATGTAGACATGGACATGCAAGTTCAGGTGTTGACCTTAAAACCGTTACTTTTAAATCATGAACAGACATTACTGATAGACGGATTATATAACAAATACAAGAGAGTGTCATCGGTCATATGTGTGAATCTTACAGTGTCGAGCGTTTTATCTAAGTCAGACATATATAATATAAACAATATGGAACCTAGAATAGATCCTTGCGGTACACCCTTAGGACTATTTTGCAAAATAGGGAGTATTTCTTGATCTAATATGAGAATTGGGAGTCCATTTTACTTAATTACTCTCTAGTTTGAGTGACATTTTACAAGAAATCGACCATATATGCATTAGATTCATTCTTTCAAAGACGCATTCTCATTGGTTGAACTTGTGCTGGCCTAATATTTTCTAGGTATATTGTTTACTTAGATTAGAACCAAAAATGATCAGCTCTTCAACTATACCTAGGCGTGATGGATTCACGGTGAAATAGGGTATATATCGATTAAGTAGTTTTTGTGATATTATCTATTCTTACAGATAAAGGAAGCTACAATTGGCATTTGATCGTACAATATAAAGATCTGCTTTAATCTGATCATTATGCAAAGAATGAGAGACAAGAAGACTTCCAGTGGCTGAGCGAGTATGATACGGAGCGAATAGTGGGCTTCTGTGAGGCTATTTGGTCCTTTAGATAAAGAGCCGCCAGGGTATGCAGACATCTAAATACAGGGTGGTTTGTTGTCGAGAGGAAATCAGGAATGCCTTAAATGAAGTGTTAGAGCTGCCAGGCGTGTGAGAAGGATGGCCACACACTAAGCTTTGGCTATACGGAACCGCTTACGAAAAGCGGACGACCACAAGGTCAATTCCGGATCTATTTTTTGAAGAACATGGAGAGCATATCACAATGCAACTGGATCAACAGTTCTAGACTCACTCCCGTACCGTCCTCTGTTTTTCCTACCTCTCAATCCTAAGCACCGAAGTGACCGACTGGCTTAGTGCAGAGAATGTTGAACTGGGATCTAGAATGTCTTGGTGATGAATCCAGATTCTGTTTGGGGATGCATAAAGACCATGTAATGGAAGGTGCGAGATGAGAGAACAGATTCTCAGTCTCAGGAAATTGCATTGAGCACCGTTGGATGATGGTAGCGGAGGTTATTGCTTATAGAAGCAGGTCAACTTCGTAGGGAACCACATGCGATAGATGTTTCAGAATTAATTTGAACCTAGTGCTACAAAATGTCCTTCGGTCAGACTCTTAAGGCGATAATTCTACGACAGGAGATGCTGATTGAAAACAAAAGCCTCTCCAAACCTGGCGATTTTAGAGAGTTTATTCTCCATTGAGAAGATAGTATGGCGAGTTGATTGGACTGCTGACAATGATGGCAGCGTTTAAAATATCATTCTTGATGCTGCAAATGTAACTTAGTTAATGTATCCTCGAGAATACTCTAAACACAGACATTCCTAGATAAATACTGGCTTTTGTTCGAAATTGTTGGTACCCAAGAGTGGATCTTTATTTTTATGTTCCATTGTTCGTCTACCACCTTCTAATGAATTCTCGATCCTTGAGCTGAATTTCACAGCATCTTTTATTTTTATAGCGCAAAATCTACAGACAATGTAGGTCTTAGGTTATGTCATAAACAATCTATTTGCATCAAATTGTGCTTGCTTTTGAGTCATATCATGTTTTATCAGCCTGAAATTTCCTACAATTAAAAAGAAAACATATCTTCACAATAGGAGAGCGCTGGACGCTGACACGGGACAAGTGTAGTCTAGACATTTTTGAAGGAGAGAAAGGACTATGACAATCAAGGAGGCCATAAACGCGCCCTACAATTGTAGGGACGACTGACGATACGGGCCTTAAGCAATATATGTGTAACTACATTAACGATAAGCTCCAAAAAGTGAAGACAGCATCAGCTGAATTCCAAAACTTGCAATTTTTCAGCTCTATCGCCCGTACTAGGTCCGTCAAATTATGAGACAGCTTGTTGGCGGTCGAACTATCATCGTCTTTCATTATTGGCTGGATAAATGCTGAGGAAGCTTGTACGATTTATTGATGGATTTAGACTGATGTGAAAGAGTGAGTAAGAAAATGAGAAATACTGCTCGTATGGCTAACCATAGACACTTTTGAAACAAACAAATCTCCGTTCAGATTTATTCCAATCTCTTTGAAAATCCTTGGATCCCCTCAATTTCCTTGTATCCCCTAAGATTTTTTGGCATCCCCGCTAAGCAAAATTCTATATTTACCAAAAATCGGTAATAACAACTCGGTGCCGTCCGACCAAAGTCCCCGATCGCACTCCAGCCTCTAGGGCTTATTGTTGCTTTGCTTCTCGAATTTATACTCGTAGTACCCAATCCAGCAGTCTAGTGTTCTGAACCAGTTGGTTCAGTTTCCTGTCGGCAGTGGTTGAGGGTTGATGTCTTTTTTGATCTATCGCCACGCACTCACATAAGACATGTAGGGCTGATTCTGTTCCTTTTTCCTTTTGTCTGTAGCTAACCTCTCCATCGTACAGCACTATTTGCTCAGGTGTTCTTTCAAGCCACTGTGTCCTGCTAGAAGCACGGAGTTGGTTTCTACTCATTGAGAGCACTTCCGCAGTCTTGTTTGGACAAGGTCCCGAGCTTAACTCTTTCTCATGCCTACATTCAGTTGAGTGCCAATGTGCTGGTTTCTTGCCCATTCTTGACTTGTTTCCTTATTGTGCTTCCAAGGCAGGGTTCTGGGCCTGTATAGGGTGTTGATGATTCTTTCCTTGCGAGCTCATCTGCTCTTTTATTTCCCGCGTTACCTGAATGTGCTGGAAGTAATACTCTATTGATGTTGAACTACTAATTAGTTCTATTCAGAAAAGACCTCCGTTTGGGATCAGTCCAATAAGAAGTACATGGATAGGGATGTTGCATATAAATTATGGATGGGAAGTAGCTGCTGAATGCAACACAACAGGTAGGTATGGTTTATCTGAAGTCACTTGAAATAGCATAAAAAACCTTGGTCGGCGCGTCCTTTGTAATTTCATGACGTATCATAGGCGTGCGGTTATTTATTTAGAACGATAATAATAATGTTTTTATATCACAATAAATGAATTTTACTATCTTCTTATTTTTTTTGATTTGGGATAAAAAATACTTATATTGGGAGTTTAATTTATGTTGACTAAAGTTAAGAAATGGAAAAATTACAGAATTCCAACGTTTGACATAGGCAAATATTTACAGAGCAGGTAGTATATAAAAAGGTATATAAAGACGCACATTATAGGTATTTATAGATCATCCTTCGGAGCTTGTCGCTAGAGTCATCTTGTAGAGGAATTACA
This sequence comes from Acanthoscelides obtectus, assembly GCA_963669975.1. Lineage (NCBI taxonomy): Eukaryota > Metazoa > Arthropoda > Insecta > Coleoptera > Chrysomelidae > Acanthoscelides > Acanthoscelides obtectus. The sequence goes on along the minus strand of CAVLJG010000121.1, from coordinate 4,928,135 downwards.
ACGGGATTTACAGGAGGCAAAACACAATATTCATTTTTCTTCTTCAATAATATGCCTAGAACACTGCTTCCATAGGTCTGTGGCAGCAATATGAGATACTGCATCTCTTGTTGTGGTCAATAGCGATTCACTTAATTGAGGGGTCTGATTATGTTTTCTTACTTTTTTTCTTAAAGCTGCCCAGACCAACTCAATCGGGTTAAAAATGCAGTAATAGGGAGGTAGACGTAATACTTCATGGCCATTTTGCTGAAGCAGATTGTCAACAACATACTCTTTTTCAAATTTTGTCTTTTAATAAGATCCAATAATATGGCTTTGGTTGGTTTTTGTGGTATTTCCATTCCCTTATCCTTCATAAAATCAATAATGTCTTGTTTTTTTGTGCCTGTATTCGGAATTTTGTTTTTCTGTCGGGAATGGTATGGCGCATTGTCCATATAATCACTGAATTTGGGGAAATATTTGGTTATTAACTGCTGCTCTATACACTTTTCAAATAAGTCGGAGGTCATGTCCTCATGATAGTCGGCACATGATTCTTTGATATTTTTTGGCAGATAACAGCAAAGGCATTAGGTATAAATCCATTTTCACTGCCAGCATGGAGAATAATGATTCGTTTTCCCACGGTTGCATGGTGCATTTAAAATGCACTTGTTGCTGTCGTCAACCCAGCCGTACTGCACAACATCATGGGTATCATACCAACGTTTCATCCAGGTAAATCAGATTTCTTTTCTGCTCTCTATAGATTTTAACTTTGTGCAAAACTTCTTGGCGCAATTCAACGATTCGAGACGACTCCATAATCACCATTCTTTTATCTAATTTTTTGTATTGAAAACCAGTGCAGTGAGTCTAAGCATTTGTAATTATAAAAATCTTCAGGATAATCTTTTAATTTATCCCGTATCATTTCCAACCTGGGCACCAAATTTTCTTTATAAAATCCGTATATTATACGACGAATATCTTCCTGAAAACCCATGTCTATTCTTTTTAATTTTTGCCCTATGCGCTTTCTGTGGAAGGAATGGTTGACTACATCTCCCCTTTTTATAACCCGATAAATGATAGACCGACTGATTTTTGTCAGGATACAAATTCTGTTTAAAATTTGATTTTGCGAGGAATCTGGATTTTCGTTTTTCAGACAATCATACATATTTAGGATTACTCTTTGGGTCTGTTCCTCTAAATGTTTATGAAATAATTCTGCCTGCACAGGTTCATCAACCATCTCCTCGTGGCTTGGAGCATTTTCCCAAGGTCTCCAGAGAGCCATATTTAGGACACACAAGAACAATCAACACAACAATTAAATCAACAAGTAAACTGAGTATTCAAAAGTCAAAAACACACAAACTAATAAAATCTATGAAAAAACACGGACAGACTAAAGAAAACACGTTTATTCACCGCTACACGGCACTGGCTAAACTGTTTCAATTTTCAGTAGCCACCTGCACTTGTTCAGAGCTCTGAAATACACGCTTTCTCATTGGATATGTCCACGCATAGGCGTGCTTTACTCCACGTGGACCGGTGAAACTGCCTTTGATCTTATACGGGGGATATTTGCTGCGAAATTTGGCGATTTTTGCAGCAACAGAGCGTGTTAAATATAGATATATAAAACGCACCCGGTATTTCACAGTGTTTCAAGTGACTTCAGATAAAGTTTACCTAATATATAGGTATTTTTATATAAATTTAATCGAAAAGTTACATCAAAACGAAATCTACAATGGATGATTTAAAAAATATTGCGCAAATGCAGCCGCGTTGTCAGTGCACGTCTTGTAGAACGTGTGTTTACAGTTGGAGACAGTTGTTCAGTTTCACCGGAATTGGACGATTGTTGGTCTATCTCGTGGAGCATCAATTCGTTCATTCCGTCCTTGTCGATAACAATGTTATGCAACACGCACATACACTTTACAATTTTGTCAGCTAAATCAGGGGTTGTTTCAATTGGTTTTTGGAGTAACCTCCATTTAGACGCCAAAATTCCAAACGAACTTTCCACAACTCTTCTAGCTCTTGACAAGCGTTCATTGAATGTTCGTTTCAAGTCGTCCAATTTCCTCCTCGGGAACGGTCTCATAAGCCAAAAGGAGTCAACGGGTAAGCTTCATCTCCGACAACCACAAAGGGACAATTTATGTTTGTTTGTGGCAATTCTGTGTCTGCTGGCATATTAAAAGTACCATTTTTTAAGTGGCGATAAAGCGTACTTTCGGAAATATTCCACCGTCAGATTGTTTACCATATGCACCAACTTCTATCGCAATAAATTTGTATTGTGCATCAGCAAGTGCTTGCAGAACGATTGAATAGTACCCTTTATAATTGTAGTACATACATACTTCCTGAATTAGCAGGGCATTTCACACGAATATGCTTCCCGTCTCTACTCCCACGCAGTTGGGAAATTCCACTTTTGCATGTAAAGAATTTATGAACGCAGAAGCAAATTAGTTGTAGGTCCCGGCATGTGTATCGATGCTAACTTGTCCCAAATTGCTGTGCAAACTTCTGCAATAATGTAGTGAACCGTTGAGGTTCCAATTTTGAATGCATCACTGATGGCTCGATAGGATAATCCTGTCGATAGATACCGTGAAATGGGTGAGAATGTGCACAATATTTTTCTGCACATCTTTAAATTTTCCACCTTAGAATTCATATTTATTCAAATACCGATATTTACTGTGAGACTAATATTACTTGCGACATCTTGTGGCACTATTGCGAAGCGCACCGCATCGACCGTTTCTTTCCAGTGCACACGTCAACTTTGCTACGTTTTTTAACGAAAATCGATTAGGCTGTAAACTTTGTAGTGTTGCGATAAGTGTGTAAAAAATTGAAGTATTCAGGTAAGTAATTTCAATTAGCAATTTATTTAGCTTAAATATATTCTTAAGATAATTAGTTATTTAATTGTTTTTTTGATTTACAAAAAAAAATTAGGTTATAATGCAAATATCTGGGGTGAGATTCTGCCATCGAGTGGCACATTCTCGCCCCACATTATGAAGAGCAGATTTAGCAGATTCCACAAAATATATATTTTTTTCAGAATGCCGCGTCAATATGTAAGAAAATTAGGAACTAGGCATTACCGAAACTATCGTCCAGAAACACTGGCACGAATTTTAGATGAAATTAGAGCGAAAGAATTTCTGTTCGTGGAGCAGCTAAGAGTATGACATTCACCGGAACGTACTGAGTAAAGAAATTAAAAAGACTGTAGGACAGACTGTCTTGACTGAAGATGAGGAATCAGTTATCGTGGCCCACATCCTCACTTTATCTAGTTATAGATTTCCCGTGAACAAACGAGAATTGCGGTTCCTTGTTAAGAGTTTTTTAGATAAGCAAGGCAGAACAGTTGAGAATTTAAGAATAACTTGCCCGGCACTGAATGGGCAAATTGTTTTGTAAAAAGGCATGCACAACAAATTTCTAATATTGCTGCCAGAAATATTATACCTACAGTCGAGCTTCTATTAATGAAGATGTGATAAATGACTTTTTTGACCACCTGGAAAGAGAAGTTGAAAATGTTCCTGCATCGAATATCTGGAACTATGACGAGACATGTTTAGTGGATGATCCAGGCATGTCTAAGGTCCTTGTTAAAAGAGGATGCAAAATACCCTGAAAATATAAAGAATTCATCAAAATCGAATACATCAATAATGATGTGTGGAAGCGCGAGTGGTGAACTCGCACCTGTTTATGTTGTTTATAAAGCTGAAAAGATGTGGGAAAGTTGGACCGAGCATGGCCATGAGAAGACGCTACAATCGCACAAAATCAGGGTGGTTCGATTTTCAATGTTTTGAAGACCGGTTTGTAACATTAATGCTCCCCATTTCAAGAAAACAACCAGGTAAGAAAATTATTTTGGGCGATAACTTAAGTTCACATATAAATGCTAAAGTGATCGATCTTTGCCATGAATATAACATTTCCTTTCTTTGTTTGCCACCCAATGCTACCCACCTCCTGCAGCCTTTAGATGTAGCATTCTTTAGGACTGTTAAGTTTGCATGGCGAAAGGTTTTAAACGAATGGAAAGAAAATGTTCGAAATAGTCGATGCATGACAGTGCCTAAAGATGAATTTCCGGGTCTTTTGAAACAACTCCTACGGATTTTAAAAGAAAATTGTGCTAAAAACCTCAAGGCTGGCTTTCGTAAATGCGGTATTGCTCCTTTAAATCGACAAGTGTTACAAAGGCTGCCCATGCATAATATTGAAGGCTTACCTGAAGTAAAAGCCCTACTTAGTGAAACCTTTATTGAAAACCTGAATTTAAAAAGACAGATCAACTTCTACAAGAACAAACAAGAAAAGAAGAAAAATTAACGTTCCTCCCGGGAAAAGTATCACGGCTTCTGCTGTCAATTCGCAAAATAATAGTAACACACCAATGGACTTGGAACAACCTTCAACTTCATCAGGGCAGACACGTGAGCATATAATCCTTCTCGACGATTTAGGAAGCATAGTAACCCATCAGATAGTGATGATGAAAGCACAGGACATGTTTCATATGCAGAAAGTGATCAAAGCGCTTATTCGCCTTATTTAAGTGACGAATCAGATACAATTATGGAACCCATTCAAACAAATGAAACAAACGTGCAAAAAGATGAAGTAAATGTACTAGTTATGTACGAAAACCAACTATATCCAGGTCAAGTAAAAGAAGTTGCAGATAATACAGCTTTAATTTCTTAAACCAGATTCCATTTGGTAGATACTGTTATGAGGATATTAAAAAGAAAATTAATAAACCGTCTCAAATATCAAAGATGGAAATATTTAAAGTTCCTGAATTATCTTAATTAGATACTATTATTATAAAACAGTTGTATGTTACTTAAATTTGACAAAATAAGTTTTTTAAATGATTTAGCACGTTACTGATTCAATCTTTATATTTATTATTTTAAAATATTATGCTGAGAATGTGCCACGTCGCTTATTCTATAAGATACGCATTGAAAACTGTTGTGGCACATACTCACCCCAAAAGTGTATGTGCCAGAAAAAAAATTCTTTTTGCCATATCAGAAGCAATATGAAAGATTTTTTATACTGTAATACAAGCAGGAAGTATTCCATATTTTATTCCTTCCATGTAATTAGAAATACTGTTGATAATTTTTTTAGAATTATAGAAAAACCTCAAAAAGTGGCACATTTTCACCTCATTTTACGGTACCTGAAAACAATTTCTATATAGAAACAAATGTGCTACTCAACAACTCTAATATAATTTTTAATGTCTATTGTGAACAATAAGACAATTTTCAACAACATTATTTTCGTTTGTTGCAGATATTTAGCAAAGAAAAAATGGAAACATTTGAGGGACAGTTTTCGGAATGAACTCAAGAAAGAATGCAACCCAAAATATGGGAACG